>SNQJ01S0016219.1:188567-221214 GCA_010110895.2 Picea sitchensis
AATTAAAAGGTGACTTTATGACTTAAGTGAGGGGGTGAGTGAAGAGACACTCAATCTCAACCACCCATCTAATCCAATCTCAACCGTTGGATGTGAAACTCCTCACCTACCACCATGAGGTCGATTAGGGTAGTAGGGAACACCCTCTTTTGGGTTGTTCATTCATTTTTGAGAGAGAGCAAGAGAGAGAGAATTTTTGAGCTTGAGAAGAGGCCATTTTGCAGAGCTAGGTTACACATCCCAAGGCAGCTATCTAGCACAAAAATCGAGGCAACACGCATAACATTAAAAGCATGCCATACTGTACGGATTGAACAGGTCCTACAACAAGTAGAGAAGGCATAGAAATCGAGGGAAGGTACAATCCAACAGAGACGTTGTACTATACATATTTTTGAATTTCGTACATCAAGAAAAAAGTCACGAAAACAGAGACAGAAAAGTACAGTTTGTACGACTGTTATTCAGGCATAGAAATCGAGGTGAAGGTTTTGTGTTGTTTTTTGGAAGTTTTGGCATGTTTCCCAAGGTGGTCGTACATCATTTATTGCACTGTTTTGGTCTGAGACTGTTGGCATGAATTTCTAGGTGACCATACAACATTTTGGAGGCATAGAAATCAAGGAGCAGACCTGTAATTAATTGAAGAAAATTCTGGAAAGAGTTTTGTGGAGTTTCACTCATTTTCCTGTGTGAAGACTTGGTGCGGTTATCAAGATAATTTTGTAATTTAAATTTATGAAGATGAACATGTTGTAACATAATTTATCTGAAGCTCCTAAATAATAACATCTCCCTCTCTCTCTGGTTTTCCCCTTGTGGGTTTTTCCAAGGTCGTTGTTAGAATGAAAATATATGTGTTAATAATTTTATGAGTTTATGTGTTGCTGATATTTTATTTCTTCATTATAAACGATGTTCATAATCCTCATGTTTCAGTTCTGAAATTGTTTTCTGTTGTGTTTAATTGGTTGATATAAATCCTAGCTTTGGGCATTAAACTTTGGCTAAAAAATCCGCGAGACTGAAACTGGGTTGGGGTCTGAAATTTTATAGCATCAACATATAACATAAATATTATAGAGGTTAACTTGGCAATAGGAGAAAAAATCTCACCAAAATCAATTCCCTCAACCCGGGAATAACCCCTTTCTAGTAACCGAGCATTGTATTTTCTCTACTTTGCCTTATGCATTCAGCTTCTTTTTAAATACCCATTTGCTACCAATGGGATTTCTTCCAGTTGACAACTCCACTAGATCCCAAGCCTCATTCTTATCTAAGGCTGCCATTTCTTTGTCCATGGCCTTTTTCCAGATATTTCCATCCTATGAATCCACTGCCTCCCTGACAATTCTAGGATCATCATTAGTAATAGACAAAGAAAAATTTGAACAGAAATCAGATGGAGTATACATTTCCAGTATCCTTCTTTCTCGAACTGATCTCCTCAATACTGGAGTATGATGATCTTTTTCTTCTGATTCATGTTCTTCTGTAGAGTTTGATTCATCATCCTTTAAATCAAACTATATTTTCTCTGGTTCTTCCTTATTTGGTAGGACTTCTTGTGTAACAACATCCTTCATTTCTCTAAATACCACATCTCGGCTATACACTACCTTCTTTGTTTATGGGTTCCAAAGCTTATAACCTTTGAGACCATCTTCATATCCAATAAATATACACTTTTCCGCCTTCTTATCCAACTTACTCATGTTTTCCTTTGGAACATGAACATATGCATCACAACCAAATACCTTGAGATGTGTGAGAGAAGGTTCCTTACCAGTATATACCTCTTGTGGAGTCTCGTCATCCAACATTTATGAGGGTTATCTATTGACCAGGTAACATGCAATACCCACTGACTCTACCCAGAATTCTTTCCCTAACCCGACACCACTGAGCATGCACCTTTCTTTGTCCAACGTCCTTTTCATCCTTTCTAAAAATCCATTTTGTTGAGGTGTATATGGAGTAGTCTTATGCCTTTCTATACCACACCTCTTACATAATTATTCAAATTCACTCTCACAGAACTCTCCACCATTATCTGTCCTCAACACCTTAATTCTTTTCTTTGTTTGATTCTCAACAAGAGCCTTAAAATCTTTAAACATGTCAAATACTTCATATTTCTTCCTGATGAAATATATCCAAGTATTCCTCGAGAATTCATCTATAAATGAGACATATTACATATATTTTCGGAATGATGGGACCGACACAAGTCCAAAAAAATCACCGTGAACTAGCTATAAAATTCCTTCTTCCCTCGTTGCACACGAGGGGAATCTTACCCGATTCTGCTTCCCATATAGACAATGTTCACAAAAATCAAAATTCATAGAGCATTTAGACATACCTTCAACCATACCTTTACCATGTAGTAGTCGAAGACCCTTCTCTCCAATATGCCCCAATATTTGATGCCACAGTATAACCTTTTAACCAGAGACTGTAGGAGTTATTTCTTCTTCAACTCCAATATCAGGAACAATGGAACTATTGCACCCATCACTAATAATGCTTCCTTGCAACTTATACAAAGTTCCAAACTAAACTCCCTTCAACAACACCATTGCTCCTTGAACCATCCTGCAGGTTTCCTTTTCAAATATTGTTTTTACCCCTGCATCATCCATTTTGCCTACAAAAATCAAATTTCTGGCCAAACCTGGGATGTGTGGTACACCAGGCAGTATTCTAATCCTTCCATCTATGAGCCTCAACTTGACTTTTCCTCATCCTATGATTCTAGTTGTCAAATCATCACCTAAGAAAACATTACCTCCATCATAACTTTCATATTCGCAGAACCAATCCCTGTGGGGATTCATATGAAAGGATGCACCAGAGTCAACCAACCATGCCTCTTGATCTACATGTGTCCTTGAAGAAGCCAAGTACACATCTCCTCCTTCTTCCTTGGAGGTCTTTTCTTCTGTAGAAGGATATTATTCAGATCCTTTCTTTTTCTCAACTTTGGATCTACATTGCTTCTTGTAGTGCCCTTCTTTTTCACATCTCCAACATACCTTTACACACTTTCCGGGAAATTTATATCTACCCTTAGACTTAGATCTCCCACTTGAGAACTTAGATCTATTTATTTCCTGGGAACGTCCTCTTGCAAATAATGTATCTATGCTCTGTCCTTCCATATTCTTTTGTCTCATCTCCTCCAACAAAAAGGATGATACCACTTCATCAAAATTCAAGACAGTTGTATTACTACCTATGGCCACAACCAGACTATTCCACGAGTCTGGTAAAGAACATAATAAACTGATACATTTATCTTCATTTGAAATTTTAATCTCAACAGATACTAACTGACTTACCATCGTATTGAAGGCATTCAAATGATCTGCCACCAGGTCTCCATCTCTCATCCTCAGGTTATACAACTTCTTTCTCAGGAATATTTTATTCACTAGGGACTTAGAATGATACAACTTCCCCAACTTATCCCATAAATCCTTGGCTATAGCTTTCTATGACACATTCAGTAATACTGAATCTAAGAGACACAGTTAGATTTTTCTCTTCACTTTTCGATCCAAATTTTTCGAGTCATGTGTTGAAGTTCCTGTAAGTGCTGTACCTGGATCTACCGTGATCCACTGATCTCTGTCCACCAACAGATATTCCATCTTGAGCTTCCACAACTCAAAACATTTCCCATTAAATTTCTCGATCTCCATTTTCAAATTGCTCGCCATTTCTTTTCACATGAAAAATCAATACCATAAATATCCCACTGTAACAAGGCTTATCACAGTCCTGAGCCAAACCCTTGACCACAAAGGCATCCACCTGAAGTAAAAAAAGCTCTGATACCAAATGTAGATTTTAATCTTGTACAATATTTACTGCAAACAAATTTTCAGTGAAAGAATAGAAAAGATACAATGGAAAATACAAACATTACACATATATTTTTCCCCTGGAAACACAAATCGGGAAAACCAACATATTCTATATTCATTCATAGTGATACATTGTTTACAATACAATATACATATAGGATCCAGTAGCATCCAAAACCCTAACCCAATGACTTGGATTAGTCAACAACCCTAATTCCTTAACCGGAAATAGAAAACCGTTGACAAAAATTATGTGCCGAAAAACCACCCAACAATGGACACGAAAATTGAGGGAACATGAAAAACGAGGAAAAAATCCAACACATTTGCCGAGGAAAAAAAAATCTCGGGAGAACTTCCCCTGCACCCATCCTCAAACCCCCTTGCACGCCCGACGCAACATAGACACTACAACGCATCTAAATAATATAACACATACCCAACAAGTAGTCCATTTCACCTCATTTCCTTTCCTAAGCATAGATGTGATGTACTTAACCAATTCAACAATGTTAGAGATGAATCTTCTCAGAAAATTGATTTTACCCAAGAAAGACTCAACTTCTTTCTTGGATCTAGGAAGAGATAAAGTCTAGATGGCCTCTACTATGCTTGGATCAATTCTTACCCCTTTTGTTGATACAATGTGTCCCAATAACTTGCCTTCCTTCATAGCAAACAAAGACTTCTTAATATTGAGAGAGAGACCAAAGTTTCTGCACTTTAGGAAGACCTTTTTGAAATGATGATAATGTTCCTTATCAGATTTTGAGAACATTGTAATTTCATCTAGATAGATGACCACAAATTTGTCCTTCTCCCCAATAAAGGAAATATCCAATGCTCATTGAATGGTTGCTCTTGCATTCATTATTCCAAAGGGCATTTTAGCATACATGAATGTGCCCCAAGGAGTAGTGTAGGTTGTCTTCTCTGTATCTTTAGGTGGGACATAGATATGATTGTATCCTGAGAATCCATAAATCATAGACATCCTTGATGAGCCAGTCACTCTCTGCAAAATATGTGCCATCTTTGGCAAGGGGTAATTATCTTTCTTGGAGCTTTTGTTCAAATTCCTGAAATCAACACACAGTCTGATTTCCCCATTATTTTTCCTCACATGGATGAAGTTAGCCACCCACTCAGAGTACCTTAAAGGAATGATGATCTTGGCATCAAGCAACTTCTTTACTTCTTTTTTTATAATAGGAAACAACATGGGATTTATCTGTCTGAGTTTCTGCCTAAATGACTTGGTCTCCTCTTTTAAAGGGATCTTATGTTCAATGATGTTTGTGTCATATGTTTGTAGATCTTCATATTTCCAGGAAAATACATCAACAAATTCCTTCAAAAGTTTAACATACTCGGCCCTCTGCTCCTTTGACAAACTGCTAGACAATTTCACATACATTGGATTTTCCTTTGAACCTAAATTGCATTTTGTCACATCAACATCTTCACTTGCACCTTTAACCTTCACAACAACAACATTTATGTCAAACAATCTCTCCAAAGGAACTAGTCCTTTTGTAATATGATTACTGGGCAATAGAACAATATGATGGTCAAAAAATTTATTTAGGAAAATATCAGCATGAGGGCTTTTGGTATCATCATGATCTTGATTAATATGAAGAGGAGAAAAATCTTCCACTGTTTCCAAAAATATTTTGATCTGAAGATCATCCTCAAATACCTTTCAATGCTTGACATTGTCAGGTATAGAGGATCTATACTTCACTTCCACATCATATTTGAGCCTACGGGACAAAGGCACTTTAAAATTACTTGCAAAAACAACCAAAGAATCTGCCATAGTATTTTATTCTCTTGGAACAAAAGAGATATTAAAAGATGAGAAGAAATTATCAACAAGATCCCAAAATTCATTTCTATAAGTCATTAACCTGGGGTGTTTAGCTTGATACAAATTTTTAACTTGATGTACAATTAAGTCAGCATCTCCAAACACTGATAACTCTTTAATCTTCATGTCTTTAGCAGCCTGCAAACCCAAAACAAGAGCCTCACACTTTGCTACATTGTTTGTAGTTTCAAATTCAAGTTTATAAGACAAATATATGATCTCTTGAGTTGGGGAAATAAATACCACTCCAACACCAACACCTTCTTTAGAAGAGGCTCCATCAAAAAACATCTTCCAAACATGGGTATTTTGAGGAGGAATTTCACAAGTGTTAATGTTTTTTTTTTTTTTTTTTTTTATCTGATTTCAATAGGTGATTGAGGAGCATCGGTGAGCTGTAAAATATTGGATCCTAAATTAGTGTCAATTGAAAAAATAGGGTGGTTTATAGAATTAGCTTCATCACTGATGATGTAAGCTAGTTGTGCTTCCCTATAAATGCTTCTGTGCTCTCCCCCAAATACAGGAATGGTGGCATGTGAAAGGTCTATCTGCAAAGTTCCCCTTAGTCTTTTGATCCAAGATCTCGACAAGAGCATCCCAAACTTAGGGAGGAAATTAACCACCACAATATCCATGACCACACTCTTCATGGGAAATTGAAACAAGGTAACAACCAGGTCTTTGATTACCCCAAGAAACTTCACTTTCCTGGAATCAAATGAGTATAGGTCATGATATTTTTTTGTAATTTCCATCCCAAGCTCATCCATGGCAGTTTTAGGAATGAGGTTATGAGATGGACCTAAGTCCATAAAGAAGTTATGAAACACTTTATCATGAATATTTAATGATGTGTAGAAAGGAGGAGAAGAGTCATCCCTATCCTCTACTAAAGGTCCCAATATGACTGCTAGTTTTTCATCTTGAAGGTTCACTGAGTCTGTGGAATTAAAGGAAAATTCGGGCTACAACATATTGGAAAGATATTTTTTAAACCCCTCATTTTTAATCAGCTCTAAAAAGGGTACTTGGATTTTAATCTTTTGAATCTCATTCTCAAAGCTAAAGGAAGATGGAGATTTCAGAATCTCCTTAATTTCTGGGACAGGGCTCTTAACCACTGCTTGAGGGTTTTGTGCCTCTTTTTCTTTGCTGCTAGATGCCACAACCTTAGCATAATTTTTTGTTTTGGTGGGTTGATCATAAGTGTTAGGTTTCCCCTCTTTGTTTTTTGACCTTAGGTTGTATTTATTTGAATTTTCATTGACCTTTTCCTCTTTAATCAATTCATTCAATTGGTTGTCCATGAGAGACTCTTCATATGAAGATTGAGTTAAATGAGGGGATGGAGAAGTGTCACCAAGACAATGGATTTATGGATCAGTTTCTTCATATTCTCCTTCTTCATCAACAACAAGGTTACTGTGGAGAGGGGCTTGGAATTTTTTATCATCCCTATCCCTATTTATTGATATCTTTGAAGGACCTAAGGGGCATTGTTTGGTCTTCTAAAATTTCCTCTGTTATCAACATTCTGTGTGTTCCTATAATTCTACTTTCCTTCAATCCTCAACTTTTCCATTTCAGCAGAAAGTGATTTTACTAATTTTGTTAGTTCATCAACTTGAGGGACATCATAGGAATTAGAGGTTGAATATTCAACCCTACTTTTTCTCCTGTCTCTGTCATATTTTCCCCTAAGCTTGCCAGTTTCCAATATTTTAGATTCTACCTCCAAGGCTGCATCTTGCGTATCAGCTAGAGAGGTAGATCTTCTTTCTCTTAGCATGAGGCAAAACTTAGGGTCAAAAGCACCGGCATAAGTGATCTTGGTAGAATTTTCTATAGGCTTGATTTCAGTGGGGATTTTGTTGTACATTTTATTAAATCTTTTTGAGAAGTCTGAAACAGATTCCCTTTCTTTCCTCTTAAGTGACCCCATCTCTGTAATGTAATATAGGAACTATTTTTTATCCCCCCAATGCCTCAAAAAGGCATGATCCAAATCTTCAATTACATCAATAGATCCATGAGTTAAACCCCTAAACCGTTTTCTATCCTCACCATCAAGGCTCTGTACAAAAAATATCATCCACACATCTTCATTTTCAATATTAAGATTGTCTGCATAACTATAAAAGGCTGCAAGGTGTTCTTCTAAAGTTATGTCCTCCCCCCCTATAAACTTGGGCATGTACTTAAGATAGTATTCAACTGGGAGAGAATTCATAGGCTGAGGTAACACAAGAGGGGCATACTTAGAAGCCACTATGGAATCCATCCTATTTCTAGGAAAGTTAGCCCCTGCCATTAGATTGTGAATTCTAGGAGAACAAGGGGGAGATTGATTCTTGACAGGTACAACTGCATCTTTGATTATATGAATCTTGGGAGAAGGAGGGAGGTTGGATGGAGATATTTTAGTTTTCATAGGGATAGGCTGAGTCTTGGAAGAAGATGGTGTAGGTTCCAATGGAAATGAGGTTTCCTCCTCTTTAGTCACAACAATTTTAATAGAAGGAGGAGTAGGAGATCCCAAGGTAGGAAAATCTTCTAATCTCTCAAGTCTAAACTAGCTTACAACATCAGGAGAGAAAAGTACTTCAAAAATTTCTTCTTTCAATTTGGGACTAAAAGAAAATTATTCAACAGGGAAATTTTCAAAATCCAAAATTCTAGAAATTTCAACAGAGGGTAAAAGAGGAGAACTAGATATAGTTATTGGTGTATTAAAGGTGGAATTAGGAATATGACTAGAACTACCTAGTGCAACAGCTGAAAAGCCTTCTTGAGAAGATTTTCCTTTCTTGATAATATTCTTTGGGTTAGCTTCAGGTGTTCCCAGAGGTAGATGTGGATTAGACCTTGTGTGTCCGCCTTTGGGAGCCACAACTGAAACAGTGGAATCGACAGTCGCAGGCTGTAATATTCAATGTATTGATTTCTAATGCACCTTCAGAACCAATATTTCCTTGTCATTCAATCCCAGGGAAATTTTTTCAATCTGTTCCCCATAAATGATGCCAAGAATTTTAGCACTAAGAGTCACCCTCATATTGCTAGAGGATAATCCCAGTACCCATCAAATAGGTTTGTAAAAGTAGATTTATGATAGAATTTCAAATGGGATAAACTCAGTATAGTAATGTTCTAACACATCAATTCTAGGCCATAATGCATAAGAAAATGAGGTTTTGGCTAACTTCAGTCAATGGTTTAAAGATAAATGTGAGTAGATGGAAGAATTAGTGAGAAGGATGAATAAGTCTACTATAAGCACCAAGCCTTCCAACAGATAGGTGAAGAAAAATCTCAGACACAAGAACTTCTTGATCTAAATATTAAACATTGATAACATTTACAACAACATCATAATCAAACATTCATTACAACACAACTATAAAATCTCATTTTAATCATTCAATAATGAGCAACCAGAGTAATAAAGAAGCAAGATAATGAAAGGAAGGTGACTTCTATTAATCAAAATGTCTCAGATATCATACATAAAACTAGAGTATGGCTATGTCTTATCAAAACATTACAATAGGGAGTCTATGCTCAACCATTCGAACCTCAAAATCTCATTACGATGTTGTATATATAGTCTAAACAATAAGTCACGACATGAAGTGTGATATGGATCCTTTGTCCTAGGATTCTTCCACTAAAATATGACAATTTAACATCTGTACAAGTGGAGATAACATATTGCTAGAAACATGGAAAATGTTGGCAACAACTGTAACACTATAATCTTGGCATAATTGGTTGTTCCTTGGGCGCATCTCCATCAGTGCCATGTGTCCACCAGCTCCAACAGTCCTCCAAGACTTTATGCTAAGCTCCATCTTCCACCTGGAGACCGTTGATTCCCTCAAAATCCATCAAAACTAGAAAGGGCATCGAATCTAGAAATGTTGACTATATCAGCGAGTTCGTAGCAGATTTTGTAGCACATTCTGTAGCATATTTCGTAGCGAAATGCAATTTTGTGTCTGACTAGGTGATTTCGCAATGTATTTTGCAGCGACTATGCAACTATGTATGTGAAAATGATTTTGCAGCGCTTTTCGTAGCGATTTTGAAGCTCTGTCTGTGTAGATGATTTCGTAGCGCTAGGTGCTATGAAATGTTCTATAGCTTTCTATGTTATGCATTTTGAGCCCAAAAAACACAAAAATCTTAGCAGAAGGTGTATAAGCCTATAGATTCCTCCAGTATGTATAATTATGAAATTTCCCACAAAAATTCAATATGAAAAGATAATCCTTATAAAAAAAAGGGGTCTTCCAGCCTTTCCACTTCATCTCCTTAATCTGGCACTTGTCCTTGTTGCAGCTTGAGCTAGTACATTAATATTTCTCTGGGATAAATCATCCTTGAAGGGCTGCAACTCCTCTTTAAGATTTTTGTTCTGAGACTGTAAGTCCCTGTTCTACCTGTACAAGTTTCTAAGCTGCCTATGAAGGGGCATGTTAGCACTTGGTAAATTTCCTAGAGGTTGACAACAAAAGAAATCTACTAAGGTAACTTTATCCAACCGCTTTTGAAGCTGGGATCTAGCCCTTCCAACTTCAGAGAGGGATCTCTCTATATGATTTAGCTATGGTTCAAATTTTAAATATTAGGCTAGGTAAATAAATAGGTTGGTTTTATTTGTCAAAGTTTGTAGAGTTGGTTGAGCCGGTCTACACATCCATTGGGCTATGGGGTCTATGTCTTGAATAAAATATAAAATCCAAACCATAAAAGGGAAACTTTCCACCAGTGAGATAATATAATCAACTTTGGATTCTTAAGTAGCATAAGTGAATATGAGAAAAGATGAAAGATAATTTCAACAAAAGAAGCGGTTAAGAATTTCTTTATTGAAAACATCGGAAGATAAAACACTAAAATCTTCGAGTCAGAAGCTTGAGGGTGTCTGAGATAAATCCTGCAAATTTCGTTACTTCTAAATATTAGATTTAGAGAAAAAATGATAATGTAATGAATAACATTCAACTTAGAGAGATAAACATTACCAATGAATACCATGGAATAACGTAAAAGTGCCTCCTTTTTATTAATGAAAGCTCTCTTCAAAATGTACAGGTCAGGATATAGCTTTAAGGGTGTGAGATCCAGCTACCCCCAATACTGATATTAGATTTGAGCACTTGATCTTGAGTTGTCCAGATGTGCATGGTCTTGTCCCGTGATTGGGACCCAACCCCCCTCAGTTAAAGATAGAGGCATAGGAAATTAGGAAGACTGTCCACAGTAGATCTGAGCATGATCATCTGGACCATTGATACATGATCTAAGCATAATTAAGGGCGCAGAAACATACATGAGCCTAGAAAACTTAGGATAAGTGCTTTTCACGGGTTTTCTTCAAGAGACTTTGCATCTACACCACCAAGGGGTTAGTGAAACAACATTTTAGGTATTCAAATCATGGTGCAACATTGATCATCAAATTGGTTCTTATTGAAGATAAATCAATAAACCAACAACCTATCTTCTACCTAGCTTCCTATGACAATTAGCCAGTTAGGCATTTGGGTTAGAATTTACTCTACCCTAGGGCTGTCTGACCAAGATTAGACAGTCCGGCTAGATTTATTCACTAATCTAACCTAGATACTTTGGCTAAGATTAAACTGTTTAGCCAAGCTCATTCACTAATCCTATCAGGCATGATTTAAAAGAACTTGGCCATGCTTGAAGGTATAGACCAAGTTACTATTATTTCATGGGGCTTTTATTGCAATTTATACCCTCTTTTCTTTTCTTTTTCTTTCTTTTCTTTATTTTTCTTTTATTTTTTCTTTTGCACTTTTCTTTCTTTTTTCGTTTTATTTTATTTTTTTCAAATTATTTAGAGGAATGAAAATCATTTGTCGACAAAACACTAGAGAGGCCGAGGAAAATATCAGTCACCGATTGATCCTATAACTTATAGAGGGTGATATGCTTGATCCACACAGGATGGTACTCCATGTGAAGTGCCAGAATCACAGTCTGGTCATTATGAGAATTTACGCCCCACCAAGTAGCCTTAGTTGGTTTTATTCTCAAAATCGGAAGAAACGGTGATCAATGACTTAGAGACCTTCTCTTGGGCTTCAACCAATGACTAATGTTCTTAGCTCGAGGAAAATCACGGGAGAGAAAAGAAATAAAAATGCGCGTAATACAATGGTGAGTAGAAAACTCAAGTCTTTACCGAGGTGGCACGTAATGCTTTAGCATTTTTCCATTTACAAGTCCTCCTGGAAAATTGGTCCCATCACTGTTGTTGAGCAAAGCGTTGTTCCCCTTGAATGCTTAGATCATGTATGGTCCTCTCCATAGTGTGTCAAATTTTCCATGCTTTCCCTTGTCTTCATTTAAGCATCCATCCCTGACACTAGAATGTAGGAGCTCGAAATCATCTGCCTTGGTTCTTTTGTCAAAAATATTCTTGGTGCTTTCTTGGATTACCCGAGTCTTGTTCAAAACATCTTCCCTAGGCTACGCAAGCTGGATCATCATCTGGTTGATTCTTCTTTGTGATTCATTTGGCTCGACTTGTACCTCTTGAAGCAACTTCATGACAAGGACTCCCTAAGGAAGTGAGGAAAATTGCTTCAGTGCCATAGACCAGCAGATATGGTGACATACCAATTGACCTTTACAGTGTAGTGCGGTCTGTCAGGCCACAAGGAAAACACCAACTTGTTATACCGCACTTTTTTTTTGTCCTGCAGCGTCTTCTTGATGATGTTCACCAAGGTTTTTGTTTGAATATTCTACCATCCCATTCCCCTGAGGGTGGCAGTAAGGCGTGGAATGTCCCAAACCAATGTGGTATTGGTTGCATAAATCTATGAGTTTCTTAGATAGCATTTACGTGCTCGGTTATAATATTTCCTAGGACATCCAAAGCCGAGACAAGATATTATTTTCAAGAAATTGGATAGTAACAGAGTCTGTGGCTTGCCTTCTTGGTACTTTTTCGATCCATTTGGTAAAATAATGCATTGCAGGTAGGATCCATACATGCTGGCATGAAGAAGTGGGGTGTATTTCTCAATGAAGTCCAATCCCCATTGCTGGAAAGGGGCTTCAAGTGAGATCGGTTTGAGAGGAAGAGTTTCCTTTTGCCTTCAAACAAGTGACATTGATGACATGCGCGATCCTTTATGATGTACATCATTGGTGAGGTGGGCCAATAGAAACCGACCCTGAGGATTTTGTTAATTTGTGACCTTCCAGTTCGGATAAGCCACACCACATTCTCCTGCATGAAATTCTTGTAACCCACTTGCAACCGGCTTCATCTTTCAATAAACAATTTAGCAGAATACCTCTAGGATCTTTCCAATATATATTTCCTTCTAGAATCTGAGAATTTAAAGGCTTTCAACTTCAAAAATCTGGCAGCCTTAGTCAAACCGGAGGGGGAGCTTGTAAATTTTGCAAAACAAATATAAAGATGTAGCGTACCAAGGAGGATGAGAGAAATACCTCTCTAACGTTTTGGGTCGCCATCTCACCCTGTTCATCTAACGCAGCTAAAAAATTAATGTCAGAGCATGGAAATTAGATTCAACCATTAATTTAGTGAGGCCTTGACCTTTAATTAGTTCGTGGGCTTAATATCTATATTGTATTCTAAAATGACAACAATCCATTTCCTCTTCTTCCGCTCTGGATTGTCACGGGTCAAAATGTCTTTTACTACATTTGGAACATACTATGGTGTGGGAATGGAAGTCATAGACTCTAAAAAGTCTTTTATGGCTTTTACCAAGGCCAAAGCTTGTTTCTCCATTATCTTATGAAATTTAGAGCAGCGTCTCTTAGCACTTTACTGAAGAAAGCTATGGGATGTTCACACCCTTCATTGTTCTTCTGCACCGTTTGCTATGGTATGTTCGGGAGCCCGAAAAAAAATAGAAATCCTTAGTAAAATCGAGGAATTTGATCAAGGGACGGGGGCCTCTGTGAGTGCTTGTTTGGCTTGTTCAAAGTATTGTCTAGACTCAGAGTCCCAATTTATTTTTACATCTTTTTTAAACATATTTGTAATGTTTCCCCAAGGAGCTCCGCCCGGTTAAGGGAATAGATCTTTGTAGAGTTCTCAGATGAAACTGTAATTCTTTGATGTTTCTTAGGTGTTCTAATTTTGTATGGCCTCGATTACGCTAGGGTCCTATTTTGATTTCGTCCTTGGATATGATGTGTCCTAGCGGTTTGCCTTCCTCTAGTCCGAAAGGATCTTCTTAGGATTTAAAGAAATTCAAACCTTCTACATTTATTGAAGACTCATAAAGGTGTATGCAATTAATTGCGTCATCGGTCGGAAAACAGTTACATCATCCAAATGGGCGATAATAAACTTACGATTCTTCCACAAGGTGATATCAATATCACTCACGGAAAGTGGCTCTAGAGTTCATCAAACCAAAAGGAATTTTCATATACATGAAGTGCCCCATGGTGTGGTGAAAGTATGGTTTTTTTTGTCTGAGTCGTCCGGTGGACTAGGACTGATTATAACTTGAGAACCCATTCAGTAAAGAGATCTGATTGGATCCAACCACCCTTTGTAGGATATGGTCCATTTTTGGAGCAGGGGTGGTGTCCTTGGGGAGACCTTATTTAAGATTTGAAATCTATGCAAGGCGATCACCTAGATTTCTTACATGTAGGGACCAAATTAGAGACCCATTTGGAAAAGCATATGGGACTATGATTTTGGCATTGTACATTTTGATTTCCTTTTCTATCGGAGGGAGTAGCAGGATTTATCCTCCTAAGTTTAAATGCGAGCGGTTTTGGTCTTCTTTTATTGGAATCCTATGTTGTATGATGTGTTGGTATCATAGCTTTCAAATCCTCATATTGAGGGCAAAAGCAATGCGAATATTCTTTGAACAGCTCATTGTATTTGAGTTTTTGTTCTGGAGGTAATGATTTAGACAATTTGACTATCCACGGGTTTATCTTTGGTCCCTATATTCACAGAGTCTTCCACCTCTTGTCCATTGGCCTCAATTTTTGGTTTTGTCTCGTCGTTAAAATCAAACAAGTCCTCTAAATGAACTAACCCCCTAGGTAAAATGTTACTTTTTAAATCGAATATTAGTCACCATCTCATCATTTACCCAATTCTCACGAATCTATGCTATTACCTTTATCAATTTCAAAATCATATCTATTTACATTTTCATCGTTCTCTAAATCTATATTTGTACATTCAAAATCATTTTACATTGCAGAGAGAAAGTCCGATTTGATCATCTTTGCAAACACTTGCGATTACACGATATTGTAGAAACGAGGTTGAGTCTACATTTCCCACCTCTAAGGTGTATGGGTGCATCGGCCGGAAAGGAGTCTTACATGTGGTAGTTGGCTATTGTAATCCTTCTTCAAAATGTTTTTGTCCTCTTGGCATTTCCTGCAAGTCAACTTCAGTGAACATCTAAGGGCATCAAGAACAACATTCCTATAAGCTCTAAGGCGTGAATTGTTTCATAAGCGTACTCACCTTTGATTTGCTTGATTATCAACTAAAGAATCACCTCTTACCATAATCATTTTGGCACCAACTTTCTTCAACAGCTTCAGACCGAGCATCAGGGCTTCATACTCAGCAATATTTTTAGTGCATTGGAAATTTAATTTGTAAGAATGGTTTTACGAATACCCGTTTCTATGATTATATTGAAACTCTAAAATCCTTCTTTGCTTATTTCTCCATCAAAATCCATGCTCCAAAATCTGTCGGTGGTTCTTCAGTTATCACATTTTTTTCATCCTTGCTACCTCAATAATTTCTTGGCCCCTCATCCGGACTAGATGTATCTTCTTGGTGAGGGGTTTTTCTCTCTCGTGTCACCATCGTTATACAGGATAAAACAATCCAAGTCAAAATGCAGCGGAGTAAAGGGGATAGTTGTGCGGTTTTTATTGGCTATTGACCATGTATTTCATCAATGTTTCTCTGTATAGCCTTCTTTGTTGCCCAAAAGCTGGGATAGTGGCATAAGACATATCCATTGCGAGGTACCTCTCGGCTTAGCCCCAAGGCCAGGGATAGCAAAATTCCATACTTTGGTGGGATGTATGTTACTACCACATCCATTACCATGATCTTCGCAGGAATCTTAACCAAGGTGATGTATAGGTCCTTGATCAAACCGATGCATCTAACTTTACTGGAGTCAAAAAAATGTAGATCTTTACTGCAGATTAAGTGACCTCAGTCCCAGTTTTTTCCATTATTGCTTTAGGCATCAAATTGTGGGAGGCACTCGAATCCATCATAGCGTTATGGAAGATCAGGTCATGTATATTTAAACCGATGTAAAAAGGAGAGACATCACCATTATCGTCTACGACCGTATTTGAGGTCGAGCAGTTGGTGATCATCATAAGGTTCATGGTATCACGGATGATTTTTGATCGATGGTTAAAGACGTGCATGTCGGGTTCAATGGTCAGTTCTTTAATCACTTGTGAGCGATAAGCGTCTTTGTTCATCAACTCGGAGAGTGGAATGGGAATTTTTACTTTGGCTAACTCCCCCTCAAGGCTGAAAAGTGTAGAACTCTGCCTTGGCTCATCAATTCGGTTTGTCCACCACACTCTTCTATCCAGAAGTACTTGGTGGATTGAGTAAGTGGACAACGAGAACGTGACGATCTTTTTAGAATAGTAGGGTTTTTCTTTGTGGGAACTTCGATAGTGCTCTTTTTGGGAATCTTCTCGGTAGATGGCTCAGAGGCCTTCTTGGTTTCGTCTACCTTCTTTATTTCAATCATATTTTTTGGGGAAATCCCTTCTATATTTTTACCTCGGGTTATCTTTGTTGTGAATTGTACTTCCAAAATGGAATTTTCAAATGCACCTATTATTGCATCTTCAACTTCTTCACTTACTTTTGTTTGACTAAGAAGAAAAAGTTCTTTCTCTTATTGGGTAAGGAAAATAGATTCGTTGTTGTGAATTCCCATGAGATTTATGTTAGTATCCTCTAGTTCCTCAATCTTCCCCTTGTAAAATAATTTTCTTGTAGGAGTTCTCATCTTGATCGGACCTCTCTTCTCTTTGATCCCTAGGATCTCTGTCTGATTTGAGGAGGGTTTCTCGTGAAGTTAGGATTTCAAACTTTGAGGAGCCGGTGGGTTGTCTCTTGGAGGATTTCTTTGTGACACGGTAAGTCTTTCCATCATTCTTTCCATTTCTCGGGCCAAAGTCAATTTGGAATCACGAGGTTGATGGAAGGTTCTTCTTTAATTGACTCTCCTCTGACCTCGACGCTTGCTTTTGCCAACAAATTGGCTTCCACACTTATTACACTTTTCTTCCTTATCTTCCGGGGTGGTGGAATTTCTTTCCCTTAGTTGGTATGACATATGAACATCAAAACCATGAGGGAATTTTATCAATGCCAAACCATGCGAAGGTTTGATTTTTAGTTAGAGTTAGTTGTATAGGTTATTGAAATGAGTGCAATAATCTTTTACTGTCTCACCTTGATTTCTTATAATACTAGGTATTGACAGTATTTGGAGAGGGTTTTCTTTACCTCCCATCATCTAGAAAACTCCTTTGGAATCACGGTAAGGTCAAGGAATGAGTATGCATGTAAACCTTTATACAATTTCTTAATGTCACCTTTCAAACTTTGGGAAAACAATCTATTTTGAACGTCAACCTCATCTACTTCATGCAAATCAAATGAAATCATTCATTTTATCAGCGTGTTGTTGTGCACTCAAAGGTCTAATACATTGAACTATGGAAGTCTCATTTGATAGTCTTGGGGCCTGGCATGAAGAGGCGCAATAACCTGAGGAGCATATCTATAATACATGATGGGTGGAGGGAGGTGGGATGTCGACCTTGTAGAGAATGCATTGAGTTAGTGGTGAAGGCGAGGAGGCAGGGAGGGACTAGATATGCTTGGCAGGGAGTGGTTTGTGGTTTACTTGGGTGGGAGCGAGAACTGAGGGGTTGAGTTTGCAAAAGGTTAGGAAAAATGATTCAGTCCTGAAACTATCGAGGGCCCAGGTGTTCTAACTAGGCTTTGTTGGGAAAAGGTGTCAAAGTCGGGGTTTTGAAAGGTAACAGGTTTCCCCAGAAAGGAAAGGGACTTACAAGGAATATGACTCAGAGCCTTCAATGATCTTTTTCAAAGGCTATTAGGGTTATCTATTACTGTCGAGGTTTTGGGTACGGATGAGATCAGTATAAACTTTCTTAGAGGAGCCCAGTTTCTTTTTGGAAATATATATATATATATATATATATATATATATAATGGATTTTATGAATTAGAAAATAATATGCACAGATTTAATCAACCTCTAAACATTACTTTCTTCTCAGAATTTGCAATATTTCAGGAACATACTTTCTTTTAGGAAAAAAAAACATGAATTTATAAATTTATATGTTCTTCCCCAGCGTATGGTTTCCACTATGTTAGCACTTGGTAAATTTATTAGAGGTTGACAACAAAGAAATCTACTAAGGTAACTTTATCCAACCTCTTTTGGGCGGGATCTAGCCTTCATAATAAATAGGTCGGTTTTTGTTGGCACAATGTTTGTAGAGTTGGTTGAGATAGTCTACAAATCCATTTGGCTATGGGGTCTGAAATTAATAAAATATGAAATCAAATGAGGAAACCTGAGGAAACTTTCAGGGCGATATAATATAATCATTGGATTCTTAAGTAGCATAAATGATGAATGAGAAGATGGAAAGATAATTTCAACAAAGGTTAAAGAATTTCTTTATTGAATACACCGGAAGATAAAACTACTAAAATGTTGGTCAGGAAGCAGTTATGAGATAAATCTAATCTTTCGTTACTTCTAAAGATTATATTTAGAGAACAATATGATAACCAAGCGGGAATAACATTCAACTTAGAGAGAAAAGGAAACATCATGTGAGTGAATACCCGCAAGAATCCCGTAAAGTGCCTCCTTTTTATTAATGGAAGATCTCTTCAAAATAATACAGGTCGGACTGACTTTTAGGGGTCTTGAAGATCAACAACCCCAATCACGATCATATATTTGAGGCACTTGATCTTGGCCAGATCCAGTCTTGGCTGGCGGGTCTTATCAATGATTAGAACACCTCTGTTAAAGATGCGACGATTAATCAATTCAGAACCCCTGTCCTCACAATAGATCTGGTAGCGATCCCATGCGGACCATTGATACATGATCAAAGCATAATTGAGGGCGCGGAAACATACATGTACCTAGAAAACTTAGGATAAGTGCTCTTTCACGGGTTTTCTTCAAGACTTTCATGTCTACACCACCAAGGGGTTAGTCGAACAACAATTTAGGTATCCAAATCATGGTGCAACATTGATCATCAATTTGGTTCTTATTGAAGATAAAGCAATAAAGAAATAGCCTATCTTCTAACCTAGCTTCCTACAACAATTAACCCAAATTAGACTATTGGTCTAAAGAATTACTCTACCCTAGACTGTCTGACCAAGATTAGACAGTCTGGCCAGGTTTATTCATTAATCTAACCTAGACCATTTGGCTAAGGTTAAATTGTTTATCCAAACTCATTCACTAATCCTATCAACATAAATTTAAAGAACTTGGCCATGCCTGAAAGGTATGGCCAAGTTACTATTAATGCATGGGGCTTTATTGCAATTCTTTTTATACCCTCTTTTCTTTTTCTTTCTTTTCTTTTCTTTCTTTCTTTTCTTTTTCTTTTTTTCTTTTTTTCTTTTCTTTCTTTTCTTTTATTTTCTTTTTCAAATTATTTAGAATGAAAAAATCATTTGTCGACAAAAAACACTAGAGACAAAAAAAGTATCCCAGTCATGAGTTGATCCTATAAATTATAGATATGATAACATAGCATACATCTCCTTGATGATGTAGACTTAGCTAGATCAATGGTTTCATTATACATATCCATGAGCTCCTTCATCTTTCAGCTAGCTCAATAGTTTCATTATACATATCCATGAGCTCCTTCATCTTTCTCCTCTTAGCCAATCCTTCTCCCTTCAAGTGGAAAATTCCCTTTCTTGCATCTTTGAGTTTTCTGATCAACCTCTTGAAGGTTGGGTTATCAGTGGGGAGTTGTGATCTCTATGATTTCAACAGGCCTCTCAACATTTTCACCTTTACCCTTGTCTTTCTTCTTGATAGGAGCTTTGGTTGTGTCTTTTTGTTCAACAGTTTCCTTATGGGTTGATGACTTGGTGAAGGGCCTCCTAGATCTAGTCTCAAATGCTGTAGTAGGTGATGGAAAGTGTAACTTTCTCCCCTTTTTGGCTGTGTTTTTAGCTGCGGAAAATTCTTATAGTTCAAGTGCAGGCTGAGGTGAAAGTTCTATTTGTGGAGAGTGATGGGCTCTCCCTTCTTCTTCTTCAAATTCTTTAGGAACCTCTTTATATTTGGCAATATGTTTTCCATTTATCTTTTTGCTTATTTTTGTGTGGGAAGCAATATCAGTTGGCAAAGGGCTATGTATCTTGGATTGAGAAGTAGGGGCTACATTTTGTTGCAGATTCAGAAGCAATGAATTTCTCCCAAGCTATGTTTCTTTTCTTCAATTCCAACATAAAAATCATCCTAATCATCCCTAAGTGGAAAACATTGGTGTCCATAGCATTGGACTTGGTTTGGACCCTATCAGCCATTTTTCCCATACTCCTAAATAGATAGAAAGGGATGTGCATTAAGTCCTTGCCTGTGAAGTGCAAAAAAAGCCTAATGTGATACTGGTAGATCATATTGAATCTTCCCTAATAGGTAAAATATCTCTGGATGACTTTCAACATCTTATCAAATGCCTCAACTAAGTCATTCCTAGGCACTCTCTTAGATAGGTTATCCCCCCAATGTTCTGGTTTGAGGAAATCTTTAGAGAAGGTTGCATTAAGAGTCATAGATTTGAACCACCTTTCACCAATGTTGGGTATCTCAGTGGCTACTGCAATGGTGGCCTAAAATACTTCAAGTTCAAGGGTTTCCACTTTGGTTTTAGTGTCATAAAAGTTTAAGGAAAACTCCCTAGCTACCGCAGGGTGTTCCCTCTGCATATTCTGACATAAATTTAGGCAACCAACCCTCTGGAAGACTTCTCTGATCAGAGGTTCAACATCAAAAAAGTTCATATCAGAAGGCTCATTCCTAACTACACTCCCACCCTTGTGAGACTTCTTCTATTGAGGTGTATCCATTTGTTATAAACAGGAGACAAAACACCACAATGATCTGAGAGGTATGGATGGCCAAACAAGGACAAAGGTCTTTAGGGTTTGAATGATGATCTTTGTTTTTTAAAACTGGCTTCTTTAAGGCTTCAGGGTTTTCCTTCAATTTGAATTCCGAGCTAATGAAAAATAAATCTGATGGCTTAAGAAAGAATAAGAAAAACCCTTCAGAGAAAAGATATGCAAGGAGGCATCACTGTCAATTTTTTTAAGCTAACATTAAATTGCCATGCATGGTCATCATCATTTTCATAGCAAGACTCCTAATCTTTTCAACATAAACAGATTTTGAATGGGACATATCAAATGAAACCTTAAAGGAAAAGAGTTGATGTAGGCTATGTGGGCATAGGATGATGATACTGAGTTGATGCATAGTTTGCAACACTGGAACATGGGATCTTTAGAGTAGACAACAAGGTCCAAGTAGTAAATAGGCACAATAACTCTAGTAGAAAGGTTTGTTCAATTGTAGTGGAAGAGGCTGACAATACTATAGATATCTAAGAATTCATCGATGGTAGAGGTAAAGGGGCCGATAGGTAAAGGGGACCACAATTCGAAGCGCTAGGTGCTACGCAAAATTTAACAAAGCCTTAGATGGCCTTCAATAGAGCTTAGATGACTCAAGGAGTACCTGGATATCGTGGCTTGATTATAGATGAGCTTCAGAAAGAATGAAGCCACAACCATCCTAATCTTCAATTCACCTCTGTCAACTAGTCTGTAGCATAATTCACAGCGCATGTCTGGACTAGGAATTTCTGCAGCACCGAGCAAGGAGCATAATTAAAAATTTGATAAAATAGTTAGAAATATTTAATGACCAAATCTCAATTATTCCCTTTTAAAACATTGATGCTGAAAACAATGAGGTTGACATGACACCATCTTCATAAAGGCAAGAATGATAAAGAGGAATGGTGTTCTCAATATGCGCTATGAAAAATCCTGATGACTTGGAAACATACTAGAAGGAAATTGATTTGACTCCTTAATGGGTAAAGGGACATAGTGGAGGGGTTCAAGTGCATAATGGAGGTAGTGACATGTCAGACTAGTGGTGGGATGGAGATGATAGTGATAGTTGTCTAATCATGTGATGAAGCAAGGGTATAAACTATACGTGTAGGTCAAATGTATGGGCCAACCTCCAATCTTTCCTTTATTTTGAGCTAACCTAAGAAAACCATAAGGAGAAAATAAAAAACAAACTTAAAAAGACTATTCAATAAAAAATTAAGAAACCTAAGGAGAAATTTGACCCATGAAAACTTCATGTGATAACAAGTGCCATGACCAAGGGTCGGCTGAGTCAGTTTATGACACAGTTGGTGTTTCCCTTCTTATAATTAATGTTTAGGTGGAATTGTTGTAGGATATATGTGGACCACTTATTATGGTGATTATTATGTAACTTTCCTTGTGTCTGTATAAATTGTAGATGATTTTAATCAGTGTGGATGACCATTTCCTTTCCCAAAATATAATGCTTCCATTGTCATCATTCCTACAGAATGGAGTGAATCTCCTTGTCATAAGTGGGGTACCTATAGATAATTTTAGAGAGTGTTTCCCAAAGATAGGCCACCATATTCCCTTATTGAGTGAGGAATCCATCGATAACATAGTTAGAGGCATCTATCTCAATCTCAAATGGTTGTTCTAGGTATGGTGGTGTGAGAATTGGCACTGAGCGGATGTGGTGCTTGAGATCCTGGAATGATTTACATTGTGACTCAAACCAAGAGAACTTGGATTTGGCCCCACCCTTGGTTACTTGACTTAGGGGCCAATTTATATGAGAGAATCTCAACACAAATTTATGATAGAATTTAGAAAGGCCCAAGAAGTTGTGGAGATCCATCATAATAGTTGGTGTTGGGAATTCACGGATGACTTGGATCTTGGTTGGGTTCACATGCACCCCATGTTCATCCACAATGTATCCTAGATATTAAATTCTTTGCATGCCAATGAGAATTTCTCTAGATTGGAATATAACTTGTGTTTTCGTAGGGTGCTAAGGACCTATCGAATGTGCCACAAATGTTTTGTCTAGGTTATGCTAAAGAAGAGGATGTCATTTAGATATACAACCACAAAATATTTTGTGAACAATAAAAAAAGATCATCCATCATTCTCATGATTGTGGATAGAGAATTAGTCATGCCAAAAGGCATGACCAACCACTCAAAGAGGCTTTCTTTAGATTTGAAGGTTGTCTTCCATACATCATTTTTTTCAATTAGAATCTGGTGGTAGCTTGAATTCAAATCAATCTTACTAAAATAATTGGTACACCTAATCTGATCAATAATATTGTCAATTTGGTGGATTAGGTATAAGTTCTTGAAAATGATCTTATTCAGGGATCCATAATTAATATAGATTCACCACATCCCATCCTTCTTCTCCAAAAGGGAGCGTCTGTAGATTGTACCATTGGGTAAGGGAGAATCAAGTAACAAGTCAATGGAATGCGTGACTTGGCAGTGTATAGATCTTCGTAGGTGAAGCAAAAATATGTTTTTCCTTCTCTACAATATTGTTGACTTGCTCCTGCTACGTAGAATTGTCTCGAGTTGAGTTTGGGGTGGTCGTAGTGACCTTCTATTCACCTTTTGACTAGATCATGAAGAGGATAAACTTTGATGTATGGAGGATTACTTTGCGACATTTTTTTTTTGAGATCAATGAAATGGCAGTGGTCAGAACTACCTCAAGTATCTTGTATATCTGACCCCCGAGATTAACAATGACACTATGGGGTTGAGACTCATTAACAACATGACGTTTCCACATATATGATTTTCCTAAAAGAACATCACAGACTTCAAGTGGGGTAATGTCACACAACACCTGATCTTTGAATGGATTGATTTTGTGGGATAGACGACATTGTTGGCTGTGCGAATGTATTGTCCTTGGATTAGCCATCTGATAGTGTATGTTTGGGGTTGTGGCATTATCAATAACTTCATTATTTTGAAAAATCATCTGAGATTAGGTTCTTCTGACACCCATTATCAACAATGAAATGCACTGGAGTCCCCTTCACCCACATCTGTGAGTGGAAGAGGCAATTCCCCTCCTTAAGCTCCTCAATTTATTCTGGTTGGATTTGTGTGGTCACAATGGTAATGGTGAGTTTTGTATCAATGATCTATTTCCCTTTATTGTTCTTCAAAATAGATTCCAAGCCAAGGTCTGATTCTTTTTCTTTGATCTCGATTGTTGGTCCTAAGGTCTGCACATGACTGCTAAAGGGAAAAGCTAGGCCACCTATCAATTTATAATGATTGTTTCTTTTAATTTTTTGTTGGTTGGTCAGAGGGTTATTCTATCAAGACAAAATCAAGGTTGGGTTGGCAGGATGATATGGATGAGGGCCCTCCTTGGCTGGTGGCACACTAATGACAGACCCGTGAAATAATAGAAAACAAAGGGAAACAAAAAACTACTCAATGAACAATCTGCTACAAGAAGTTCAATACTTAAAATATCATTTCAAGACATTAAACATGCATCAAAAACAGAATTACTCCCACAGGTTGCAATAAAAACAAATCTTCACCAAAGAATTAGTTGTTCGACAGGTTGCATATCAGTAAAAATAAGTTATACAATAGCTGAAAGGAAATAAAATGTACTTTGCACAAATAAAAAATGGTATTCAAGATAAGAATAAAAACACATGATGATTTGAATGAAGCATTGTCATAAAGAGTATGTTCACTAGGTAGAGAGCTTTAATCCTTGCATAGAACAGGTCCAACTAGTCTGATGTAGTGTTATTCTTTCCCAAAATATTTGACCCTCAAAACATTCAAAACCCCCCTATTTAACAGAGTTAAAGAGGTTCTCGTCCTTAAGGGACTGAGACCTAATTTTAGGTAATTGTTCATAAAACAAATTATTAACTCGACTATGATACTGGAATTAATCAACAAGAGTGATTCTTATCACACACAAAAGACCAATCTTGTCCTTAATCTAAGAAAATGCTGGAATTAATCAACTAAAAACTACTACTGTCTCTGAGACAAAACTAATGCATGCACTGGAGGAACTGAATTGGCATAAAATAGGCCTTAGAGTGACAAAACAAAGCTCTGTGTTGAGAAATGGCATTCCTGTGAGCTGTTGGAGGCCATGAAAGACAACTAGCTGCGTGAGAAGTTCTTTTCTTGAGGAAGAGGTAGTCTGCTGAAGTGTTTTGGAACCAATTTACGTCAGCCTGTATCTGAGACTTAACTCTTTGTATGTGTCTGAGCTTTCAAAAGCTAACCACACTCTGTCTCGACTGTAACTGACCCTTCTCCTTGCTTTCACTGTGATGAACTGGTTATGACCATGAAGACGTGGAGGCAGGCGTCCAATAGGAAGACAAGACATGTGAAGGTGGATGACGTGGATGTAGATAAAGTGGAGGGGAGTGGAGGTGACAGGCGTGAGTGGAGGACAGATGGTGCACAGTGAGAGGTGATGTGTAAGGGGATTAGTCGAAGAGGGTGACCTATAGTGAGGGATATAGGTGTCGAGTCAAGAAAGGGGTGGTATGTACATGAGAGTGTGAGTGGAAGTGAGATGGAGGTGACGTGGTGAAGTGATGTCATTTAAGCATGTGATTGCAGAAATTTTTGAGGGTGGTTTGGGTCCACACTTCTTTTGGGCCCGCAATCCCCCACAAGCTGCCACATACCCTTCCAACAATACCATGGTTCTAATTTTGGGACCGCTTTGGAAAATTAAAGTTCGAACAGTTAACGTCCCCGCAATGAAGTGTGGTCATTGATCTGATTACAATCTATGATCTGGGTGATATTTACCTACTGCAAGGATCAACGTTTCTTGTTGATTTGAGATCAACAATCCAAATTCACTTCGGGAGTTTTCGAATGTTGTGCTTGGAAATATCCCGAGGGAAAATATCTGAAGTGAATGATCTGCCTCCATGTGTCCTTTCTTATGGACCATCCAGATTCACTTCGGGACTTCCTGAGTCCTTTACTTACTCAACTCTGCTTGTTTCCTCCCAGAGTGACGTGACTGTGAAGTGACATGGTCGCCTGATGTCATATATCCGAAGAGGGAGATATTTCACCACGTGTCCTCATTGATGGACGGTCCAGATTTGCTTCGAGAGTTTGGGCTTTAGGAGTTTCGAATGTTGTGCTTGGAATTCTCCCGATGGAAAATCGTCGAAGTGAATGATCTGCCTCCACGTGTCCTTGCTGATGGACGGTCTAGATTCACTTTGGGAATTCAAGTGTTCTAGCTTCGGGTTATTCTTGTACTTCATGGGTTCAATCTTGATATTAAACCTCACGTGATTTCGACACTTTGAATGCACAAAAACCATTGATCTGATTGGTCTAATGGATCTCCACCGTTGAAAGTTATCATGTCTATTCCCACAATATGAGCCCGAAATTGACCGCTCTGGATTGTTGCATTTGTCCATAGGCATTTCCTATGCATATAAAAAGGCTTGGTCAACCTACAATGAGCTCAATCAATGGAAAACGTGATGAAAATCATTTCGAACCAAATACGACATATATTTGATCCTTCAGGAGAAATATAAATAGAAATGCACAAAGACTCAAACATGAAAGAAAAGAATAAGAACCAAGTTTCTAAAAAAATGGGAAACTGACTTAACCAACCAGAAGAGGAAAAAATCATTAAGGCATAGGGAAAAGAGAGAGGAGAGGCAGGGGTGCAGACCTGGGTTACAACATTGGCTCCAACTTCGGATAGATTGTCCCTGTGAGGTGATAAGAACTGTAGATCGGTTCCTTGAGATTGAATAACTGCTCTTACCTTCCATTTCTTACCTTTGTTCTGTCTACTAGCCCTGTGTATCTGCTACTGTCCCTCAGCCATGCATTTTATTGAACTAAAAAACTGAAACTGCACCCTAGTGCCTTGTTGGGCTATGGAGTCTTTATTCACACACAACTAACTAATCAAAGAAACAATAAAGGAAAGCATCTATGGTACAAGAGGGACCTTCCCTCATTCTTAAACAAAATAGTGTTTCAGAAAGCACCCATTTATTAAGCCTCCAAAGATCTTTGTATCATCTAGATTGTGCAGGATCAATATGTTGTTGTTCAAAACTTCATCCACCTTAAAAGGGCCAAAATAGAGGTTGTCAAATTTACCATGCTTGGACTTGTCATCCCTTCTGGCATCCCACCTCAAAACCAGGTCACCTTTCTGAAAATCTCCTTCTTGGTTTTCTTATCAAAGGATAATTTGATCTTGTTCTGGTATGCTTTTGTCCTCTGATGTAGTGCTTCTCTTCTATGTTGAACTTCTATAATCTAGAATATTCTCTTTTGGATGTCATTGGGTTCCTCAATTTCTTCCTACAAGAATTTTAGGACTGGTATACCAAGTTGAGTGGGAAAAACAACATCTATGCCATAAACAAGTTGGAATGGTGAGGTTCCCAGAGACTTCTTAGTGTTGATTCTGTCATCCCATAAAGCATATTTGAGTTTAGAGTCCCATGATTTCTTTCTTTCAGTCAACAACTTCTTAATGATCATGATGAGAGTCGTGTTTGATGATTCTGCCAGGCCATTTCCCTGAGGGTAATAGTGTATGGAATGTGACAGGGAGATGCTATGACTGCCACGTAAGTCTATCATGGCTTTGGACTTGAATTCTTGGGCATTTTCTGTTACTATCTTGTTGGGGCAACCAAATCTGGCAAAAATATTCGTTTCCAGGAAATTGATGATCACTTTGTCAGTGGCATTCCTGGTGGGCATGGCCTCAATCCATTTGGTGAAGTAGTTAGTGGCAGTGAGGATCCACTTGTGTTGTCCACTGGGGGGTGGATTTATCTCTCCTATGAAATCTAACCTCCATTGTTGAAACAAACTACTGGCATTGATAGGTTTTAGGGGAAATGATAGTAACTTTTGCTCCTTGCAAACATTTGACATTCATTACAGGCTCTAACAGTAGAAAAAACATCAGAGAAAAGGGTGGGCCAATAGTACCATGCCCTTAGTATCTTAAGAGTTGTGGCCTTCTAATGTTGGTGTCCTCTACATACTCCTCTGTGCATTTCTGTAGTGACTTGTTTGGCCTCATTTTCATCAAGGCATTTTAATAGGATGCCAACATGATCTCTCCAATATAGGTTCTGGTCTGAGATGCAGAATTTGATAGCTTTCAACTTGAGAGACCTTTCCTTTGCCTTCTTCACATCTGGTGGACATTAAAAATGTTGTAGAAAATAGATGATGTGTTTATACCAAGGTGAAGAGGAGTAGTTTTCAAATACCTGTAATCTGTCTTGTCCAGGTTGTATGATGGGTGTGTCTGATTGGGTGAAGATTTGATGTAATTATAGAACCTTACAGTTTGATTCTGATAACAACTTGGCCATTCCTTGCCCCTTGATCAGCTTGGTGGGATTTATGTGCAGGTCATACTCCAATAGTTTGACAATCCACTTCCCTCTTTTTCCCTCACTGTCTGGCTGGACCAGAATCTCTTTGACGTTGATGCTAGGAACAAAGGTTGTTATGTTAGACTGTAGCACATAAACACTGGAGGCCTTGAGTGTTTTGACCAATGCATAAACCTTCTTCTCTAATATATCATACTTCAATTCAACATCTCGGAGGGCTCTGCTGGAAAAGGCTATTGGCTTCTCATGCCCTTCTTCATTTTTCTACAATAGTACAACAACAATAGTTTCCTCTTAAGCAAAGGAGAAGATGAATAAATATTTGGTGTAGTCAGGGCTGGCCAATATAGGGGCTTCACATAAATCTTTCTTTATTGTTTGGAAAGCTGATTTTTCCCCAGGGACCATTTTATCACAACATCTTTCTTCAACATGTTAGTAATAGGCTTCAGAATTTCAGCAAAATTTGGCACAAAACTTCTAAGGAAGTTTATCTTACCAATAAAGAACTGTACAACCTTTTTATTTCTAGGGATCTCAATCTCTTGAATGGCACAAACCCTCTTTGGATCGATTTGTATTCCTCCTGCTTATATGATGTGGCCCAAGAGCTTCCCTTATGGCATGGCAAAGTGAGACTTCCTAGGATTGAGAGATATTCCATACCTCCTGCATTTCTTGAAAAACTGCTCCAAATGTTGCAAATGTTCCTCATTAGACTTGGACAAAATGGTGATGTCATCCAAGTATATAACCATAAATTTGTCTTTTTCCCCCACTAAATAAATGTCCATGGCCCTTTAAAAAGTGGCCCTTGCGTTCATCATCCCAAATGGCATATTTTCATACATGAATGTCCCCCATGGGGTAGTGAATGTTGTTTTTTCTTTATCCTCTTCACACACTGTTATCTGGTTATAACTAGAGTATCCATCTAACAAGGAAATTTGGTGTGCACCTACCACTCTCTATAAAATATGATCTATCTTGGGGAGGGGGTAATTGTCCTTCAGAGAACACTTGTTGAGATTTTGTGAAATCAACACATAAGCGTATCTCCCCACTTTTCTTCCTTACATGTACTAAGTTGGCCACCCAGTTTGAATACCTCAATGGTACAATAATCTTTGCATCCATCATTCTTTTCATCTCTTTCTCAATTATGGGCATTAGCTTGGGATTAAATTGCCTAATCTTTTGTCTGAATGGCTTGGATCTGGTCTTTAGAGGGATCTTATGCTAGATGATGTTAGTGTCAAATGTCTTTAAATATTCATAGGACCATGCAAAAGTATCAACAAAATTTTTAATGAGACTGACATACCTGTCTTTTTGTTCTGCAACTAATGCTTTGGACAACTTGATGATCTTGGGATTCTCAGTGGTCCCAATATTGCAATTTGTCACCTCTTCTTCTTGACTCTTCATGGCAGCTCCTTTGTAAACATCATTATTGTCAAACAATGTTTCCAATGGCACTAGTCCTCTTGGGATGTGATTAGTTTTCAGCTCCACAATATCATGACCAACCACTATCTTCAGTAGATGAGATGCTTGTTGATCTTCTAATTTCTCATTTTCACCTTCCTGACTTTCTTGATCAATTGAGATATTGGAGAATTCATCAATGGTTGGTAGAAATCTCTGCAGCTCTAAATCATCACTAAAGACTTGCCAATGCTTTATGTTGTCTAGTATGGATTTTCTATGTTTGATTTCCACCTGATATTTAATATTTGGTCCAATGGGAGGCGTGAACGTGTTGGCAGCCAAGGCCAGAGAATCTTCCTTCTGATTTTGTTCTCTGAGAATGATAGAAATGTTAAATGCTAGAAAGAAGTTATCGATCAGATCCCATACCTCGTTTCTGTATTTCTTAAGCCTCTGTTGCTTAGCTTGATATATGTTCCTTACTTGATTGATGATTAACTCAGAATCACCAAAAACTACTATACAATCAATGGCCATGTCTTTGGCAGCCCTCAGTCTCAACACCAGAGCTACATATTCAACTATGTTATTAGTAGTCTTAAACTCCATCTTATAAGAGAGGGTTATCACTTCCTCTGAAGGGGAAATAAGGAGTATACCCGCACCAGATCCTTCCTATGATGAAGATCCATAGAAATACATCTTCCATACTTTGTTTTGTTGACCCGTCAGTGGCTTATCTTTGCATTGGCTAACTGATATTTCAGGCTCATCATCATTTAAATGAAAGATATATGAGCCAAACTCATCCTTCACAACGTAAATTGGGTGATTGCTTGGGTTCTGATGGTCACTGACAATGTAGGCTAACCTTAACTCTTTGTATATCCTCCTATGTTCACCTCCAAAAATAGGAATGGTGGCATAAGTAAGGTCCATTTGTAATGATCCTCCAAACTTCTTAGCCCAAGTTCTGGATAAAAGAATACCAAAATTTGGGGGAATGTCAGCCACCACAATGTCCATCACTACACTCTTCATGGGTAATTATGCTAGAGAAACTACCATCTCCTTTATCAATCACAGACATTTTACTTTCTTAGAATCAAAGGAGTACAAGTCTTGGTAATCTCCAGACCTAGTTCTTCCATAACAACTTTGGGCATGACATTGTGAGAGGCACATGAGTCCATAAGACAGTTATGCAGGATCTTATCATGGACATTCAAAGATATATATAATGGTGGAGAAGCATCAGAGCCATCCTCAATGTGAGGGCCCACAGTAATGGTTGGGTTTTCATCCTGCAGACTAATTACATCAGAAGGAGCAGTTGGTTGTAGAACTTTCATGATAGATTTTTTTAAATGTTCATTCTTCATCAATTATGTTAAAGGCACATGGATCTTAATTTTTCTCAGCTCATGTTCCAGGCTAAAAGAGTTTGGTGGCTTATCAAATTCCTTTATTTAAAGGACAACAGGTTTTGATGGTGGAGGTGAATGAGCTTTAGATGACATACCTTTACTTGGATTTGTCTTGGGGGGGATTTTAGCTTCTTTATTTTGATTGGAGGTAGTGGCTTTGGGAGCCCCTGCTCTTGTCCTCAAACCATATTTCTTCTTGGGTTGGCCTTGAATAACTCCCTCCTCCTCTATCTGATCATCAAATTGATTTGACAATTGTGCTACCTCATATTCTTGCTGTGTTAAGTGACTGGTATAGTAATTTGTTTCATTAAAAAGAACAATAGTATCATCCACAACGTCACTGTCTACATCCATATCCTCAATCTAATTGTTTTGGAAAGGAGGTACTACCCTTTGATCATCAACATCTCTCCTTTCTCTCTGCATTATTTGAGGGGCATCATTAGGCCTTTTGAACTGATTTTGATTTCTATTACCGGCTCCTTGGAAAACTCTGTTTGGCTATTTAGATTCCCATTTTAGATTAGCTATTTTAGAAGTTAGATCCTTCAAGTTTTTGGTCATTTCATCAAGATTTGGATCAGATGTGGCCAAGTTAGAGGAGGTAGGGACATCCTCTCTCTGTTTTTTCTTCTCTTTATCAGACCTAGTCTTCAGTCTGTCTGATGCCAAAATATTAGATTCAAATTCAATGGATGCTTCCTGCATGGACAATAGTGTGGTTGATCTTCTCTCTCTCAGGAGGAGGGAGAAGTCTACATAAAATGAATTAGCATAAGTGATCTTGGCATAGGCTTCAGTTGGTTTAATTTCATATGGGATTCTACCATACATTTTATTAAATCTCTTGGTGAAATCTGAAATGGATTCACCACTCTTTCTCTTTAAGGCCCCAAACTTAGTGATGTAGTAGAGGTAATCTCTCCTATCTCCCCATTGCTTTATGAAAGTTTCATCTAATTCCTCAATATTTGTAATGGTAGCTGAAGGAAGACCCCTGAACCATTTTCTGACTTCCCCATCCAAACTCTGTACAAACAAACTCATCCACACATCTGCATAATCAATGTTAAAGTTTTATGCAAAGCTATAGAAGGCTACTAGATGTTCCTCAACAGTTACTTATCTCAGTAAATATTTCATGTAATCTGTGGTTGGGAGTGCATGTAAACCTACTGATAGTACTAGGGGTGCATATTTGTTAAGAACCAAACATCAATATAGCATATAAAAACCTCAGGAAAAGTACTCAATGCCTTGAAAAAGAGATAATTTCAGATAATAAGCCTCTTTGAGGGGGCAACCTCCTTTTACCCCACTTAAATGTTCAAGTACAAGAT
>SNQJ01S0016219.1:221224-232870 GCA_010110895.2 Picea sitchensis
GCCTAAAGCCGACATAATTAAAATAACATTACTAATCTAAATTACAACTAATGGCCTAAAGCCGACATAAATAAAATAGCATTACTAATCTAATATGCCCCAATTAAGGGGTAATGAGCCAATATTAGGGCTTAACAATATTTGGCAGCAATTATGACATCCATCATGTTAACAACCATGGTTTGAATAATAGGAATCTACACATTTATGGGAGATACGGGAGTGGATGTAGGACTGGATGATGAGGTAGAATCAAGAGTTGGATATGTCTGAGCTTCTTTGGAATTATGATTTTTAGGGCCAACAAATTCAAGCAGCTTGTGATGATGGTTTGAAATATTCTCTTGGTGTGCAGCTTTACCCTTGAGGGGGGAAGTATACCTATGAGATACAGTGGATTTCCTTAGTTGCCTATCTAGATCATAGACTACTGTGTTATTCTCAGGGTTCAAATGAGCCTTGGAGGCTTTACTATGTTCAGTTTTGGATCTGTTGAATCCTTTTCTGGGAATCGGTATTTCTTTAAATTTTACTCAGTGAAGTCACCAGGTGAAATATGGCAGTCTGACTGTGTCTGATCTTTGTTCACCATCAAAGGTCAGAGATGATAAATTTTCATTATCCTAGGGAAAGATATTTTGTTACTCCATTCCCTAACAACAATGCCAAAAGATGTTGGTCCTAAGGTAAACATGTGACTGTTAAAAGGCAAAGCTAGGCCACCTATCAGTTTAGAATGATTGTTTCTTTTATTTTATTTTTGGTTGGTCAGAGGGTTATTCTATCATGACAAAAGAAAGGTTGGGTTGGCAGGATGATATGGATGAGGGTCCTCTTTGGATGGTGGCACACTAATGACAGACCAGTGAAATAATATAAAACAAAGGGAAACAATAGACTACTCAATGAATAATCTACTACAAGAAGTTCAATACTTAAAATATCATTTGAAGACATTAAACATGCATCAAAAACAAAATTACTCCCACAAGTTGCAATAAAAAAAAATCTTCACCAAAGCATTAGTTGTTTGACAGGTTGCATATCAGTAAAAATAAGTTATACAATAGATGAAAGGAAATGAAATGTACTTTGCACAAATAAAAAACTGTATTCAAGATAAGAATAAAAACACATGAAGATTTGAATGAAACACTGTCATCAAGAGTATGTTCACCAGGTAGAGATATTTAATCCATGCATAGAATGGGTCCAACCAGTCTGATGTAGTGTTATTCTTTCCCAAAAGATCTGACCCTCAAAACATTCAAAAACCCCCTATTTAACAGAGTTGTAGAGGTTCTCGTCCTTAAGGGACTGAGACCTGATTTTAGGTAAGTGTTCGTAAAACAAATTATTAAATCAACTATGATAATGGAATTAATCAATAAGAGTGATTCTTATCACACACAGAAGACCACTCTTGTCCCTAATCTAAGAAAATGTTGGAATTAATCAACTAAAAACTACTATTGTCTCTGAGACAAAACTCATGCATGCGTTGGAGGAACTGAATTGGTAGAAAATAGACCTCAGAGTGATAGAACAAAGCTCTTTGTTGAGAAATGGCATGCTTGTGAGCTGTTGGAGGCCACTGGAGACAAATGGATGTGTGATCAGATCTCTACTTGAGGAAGAGGTAGTCTGCTAAAGTGTTATGGAACTAATTTGCATCGGCCTGTGACTGAGACTTAACTCTTTGTCTGTGTCTGAGCTTTCGGAAGCTAAGCGCACTCCATCTTGGCTGTAACTAATCCTTCTCCTCGCTTTCACTGTGATGAACTGGTTGTGAACAGGAAGACGTGGAGGCGGGCATCCAATAGGAAGACAGGACACATGAAGGTGGATGATGTGGATGTAGATGAAGTGGAGGGGAGTGGAGGTGACATGCGCGAGTGGAGGACAGATGGCACACAGTGAGAGGTGATGTTTAGTGAGAGGTGATGTGTAAGGGGAGTAATCAGAGAGGGTGATGTGTAGTGAGGGATATAGGTGTTGAGTCAGGAGAGGGGTGGTATGTACATGGGAGTGTGAGTGGAAGTGAGATGGACGTGATGTGGTGACCTGATGTCATTTAAGAACATGATTGCGTACGTTGTTGAGGGTGGTTTGGGTCCACACCACTTTTGGTCCCGCAATTCCCCACAAACTTCCACGTACCCTTCCAACAATACCATGGTTCAAATTTCGAGACCACTTTGGAAAATTAACATTCGAGTAGTTTACGTCCCCGCAATGAAGTGTGGTCGTTGATTTGATTACAATCTGTGATCCATGTGATATTTACCTACTGAAAGGATCAAAATTTCTTGTTGATTTATGATCAACGGTCTAGATTCACTTCGGAAGTTTGGGCTTCGATATTTTTCGAATGTTGTGCTTGGAAATCTCCTGGAGTAAAATATATGAAGCGAATGATCTGCCTCCACGTGTCCTTGCTGGTGGATGATCTAGATTCACTTCAGGACTTCTGGTGTTCAGGCTTCGGGTAATTCTTGTACTTCATGGGTTCGCTCTTGATGTTAAACCCCATGTGATTTCGACACTCCAAATGCACAAAAAATGTCGATATGATTGGCTTGATGGATCTCCACCGTCGAATGTTAACCTATTTGTTCCCACAATTTGAGCCCAAAGTTGACCACTATGGATTGTTGCATTTGTCCACAAGCATTTCCTGTCCATATAAAAAGGCTTGGTCGACCTGTTGTGAGCTCAATCAATGGAAAACATGATGACAAAAATTCTGAACCAAATACGACATGTATTTTATACTTCGGGAGAAACAAAAACTGAAATGTGTAAAGACTCAAACAAGGAAGAAACAAATAAGAACCAAGTCGCTCAAAAAATGGGAAACTGACTTAACCAACCAGAAGAGGAAAAATTCATGAAGGCATAGGGAAAAGAGAGAGGAGAGGAAGGGGTGCAGACTTGGGTTACAACATCGACCAACAATGAATATTTCAAGAGACATTCATCGATGTTATGCTAAGGGCTCTTGTGGAACTCACACCACTTTCTGGTGTCCTTCTTTGACTCCCCTTCACCCTTCTTTACTTGTGGATTGGACTCATTTTCATGAGATTGTCTCTCCTTGATCTGTCCTTTGATCTATGAGTTAGGACCATCTTTATCGTGTTTTTGTTGTGGTGTATTTGTAGACCCAAACTCTTTCTTATTCCTCTGCTAGAAGTTTTGCTCAATTTTGACAACAAAACGATAAGTGTATCTCAATGAAGAGATATCCAAGAAATACATATATGTTTGAATGTACCAATGTAGGCCATTGTGGTACTTCAAAACCATGTATCTTGAATACCCAACTTTGAACACATGGTAGGGAATATGTTGGTATACTCTGGCACTATTTGTTCTCTCTCTTAACAAAAAGTCATCCATATCGTATACTAATCATCATAGCTTCCAACATGGTAGAACTCCTCCTTGAGGGAATCCACAAAGGTCACCCAGGTGAGTTTTTTCCTGAATGACATAGATTCATCCATGGTGTGCCTCTCCCACTAACCTTCCCACCAATATTTGACACGGGGAAGGGCTTTAAGGAGCGGGAAGGTGATACTTTTTCCATTGATTTTTTTTTGGATGGAGTAATAACCTTCTAGCAGATTCAACTATTTCTCTATAGAATCTACATCTATCTTGCCTTAAAATAAGGTGATATCAAAATTAACTTGTAACTTGAAGGGCATTACTCCTCTGAAATGGATAATTATTTTCATAGATGCCTCAGCCACTATTGGTATTCATCGAAGGATTTGAGGAAATTTTTCAATCATTTCATTCTTCTGTCACATGAGGGATTCATCAATAAACATCTTGAAAGGATCTCCTGCTACATCATCTCTCTTTTATTCTACCATTGGAGGTCACTTGGGTCAGTGATATGCTTGGGACCCAACTCTCTATATCTTGACCTCGTCGAGGACATGCACCAAGAAATAACATGAAGAAGATTGCTTTGTACCACTAATATGGATTATATTGAGAATGAAATGAGATACACAAAAAAATATAGTGTATAACACATAAGTACAATGAAAACCAACTTTTATTAATGAATAAAATAACATAATATTGTAGAATACAAACTGGATAGAATCGTGATAGCTTATCTTTGAAGAGAAAGAGATGTTAGCTACACTCATTCACAAAAAGATATTACAAGAGGCCAAAAGAGTGATATTCTTGTCTACATTATGAAGGAATAATAATATATCCTTTTACAAATGAGGGGTCCTGTATATATAGTACATTTTCCCTCAAGATCCATATTGTTTCACTTATTTTAGTATTATTATATTTTTTATTTTCTTTATCCCATTTTAAAAATACCATGGGTTACAAAACCACGGGCTCATAAACCACCAATGGTAAAAACTAATTAATAATCGTACAAACATATTTTTACTATTTTATTATTATATTATTTATTTTATTTCTCTCCATATTTCAAATACCATGGGTATATACCATGGTTTATCAAATCCATTGGCTCGAAAATGTTGATTCAATGGAAGAGGTGGATGTCCACCGATATCCACTTGGATCAATTATGGAGTTGTTAAACACTTGGAGGAGTGGACCATGTGTTGGGTGGATACTCTATGGGTGGACCATGTTGGTTGCAAACTTTGGAAGGTGCCAAAAAATCGAAAACTTTACATTCATGGATAGTTCATCAAGAATTTAAATGAACCATGTACACAAAGGACATCCTATTAGACTAGTGGTTGCAAGGGTTAGGTACCCATGCATTCCAGTGGATGGTTGTTCCTATATATGTACTTTGACAGTTTGGTGATTTCTACATGATTGCAGTACAAGGTGAAAGTGCTGAGTTGGACTAGATATATAATTTAAATCAGGATGTTCTTCAATTCAAGCTAGAGAATTTGTTACAGAGGATTGGATGATGATGAAGACTTGACTTGACATAGATTAAGACAAGTACTCATTAAAGGGGAGTGTTGGAATTATTAACTCCTACTTGTCTTGTGTGTGATCACATTTCTGATTGTAATTATGATTGGTCATTGTGATGTAGAGTTTGTCTCTATGTAAGGAGTCTATTTCTATATTTTAGGAAGTTGTTAGATCTAGTTGGATATGATAAATTCTCTCCAACTAGTTGTCTCCTAGTTTGGTGTGTGGTTGAGATATTTTCTCAACTAGTTGTTAGTTTGCTAAGATAACGTATCTATCTTAAGCCAATGTTTGATGTATTTATATGTAATATTATTTGATGTTAATAGAGTGTATGAAAGAACTCAATACAATTTTGGTTTGAGGAAATAATGACTACTCCGTAATGTCCCCATTTTGGGACATTATAACATTACAGAGTGTTATGCTTACCAGAGTAGCCAGATAGGGGTGAGAGAGAGTTCAAGAGATATTGAGGGTTTTTTTTGGGCCCGACTTGCATTGTTCATCATCGGGATCCATTCCACACAGCTTGACCTTGGTTCCATTGCATTCCAATGATTTTCGTAATTTTGAGTTATGGGTCATATCTTAATGAAATTCACTAAGAAGGTCATAATGGGCATATTACTTGGAGAAACATATTAGTGTAATATCTCATCAAAATCGTGAGGAATAGCATTAAAGGATAATATGATGAGAAGTGACTTTCAGTGTGGAGAAGCCATCAGGATGGATAAATCACTTTTTAAAGGTAAAATGGTTAATTAATTTAATCAAGGAATAATAAAATAAAGTGAAATTCACTTGGAGGGAAAAGGTCAAAAATGAATTAGGGTTCCAGGAAGCTATAAAGGAAGGGTAAAGAAACCTAATTCATTATGCTATGTTATGATTTGATGTTGAGATATTTGTAGAGGAGGAGGAAATCGACCCCCTTGTTGTTTTGTGGATTTCTGGAGGAAACCACCACCATTGATCAGTTTCAGTGTTGAGAGACACACCCTAGCTTATCAGAGATACAATCCAGGTATTTCACCGTGCATTACAGTGTTCAGTTCAGTGATTGTGCAGCTCAGCCTGTGAGGGTGCAAGTGTTTGAGAGAGGGTTTGTGCGACCTCTTGTGACAGTTCGGATTTGGCCAATTCCTTCTGACCCATTAGAGAGATAGCCAGGGCACACCTATTGAGCCATTTATCATAATTTTCCAACAGTGGAATCTTCCAAAAAGAAAAAAATAGTCATTTAGGGCCCAAATCCAGAGGAAGCACATTTGGGGTTCCAGGGGACATTCCAGGACAGATCTAAGGAATCCCTTCCGACCCATTACAAGGTAGACCAGGACGATCATTTTGAGCTATACATCATTAGATTCCACTGGTGGAATCACTAGGGCACACTCATTGAGCCCAGGAGGTGTGAAAACCCCCAGGGGGTGAGATCCAGAGCTTCAGAGGTCGGTTATTCAGTCGAAAATTCATCAGGATTAGTATAGAGGCCAAGGCACATCTTTTGAGAAATTTTCCATCTCATTCTGACCGGTATCGCCATCAAGGCGAGTTTTATGGATTCTACAGCAGTTACCGTGACCTGGCAGATTGCTTTTTGTTGATCTATCCGTGCATGTGTAGACCAACACCTGTTGTTCTGGTCACAGGTATTTCTTATCTATTATTTTGTATTCCAGTGACGATCCATAAGATATAACTGACTATTATCATATATGCTTCTAGTCTTTATTGTATTTCTTGTTTTTTCCAGCACTATATATATCAGTGAGCTATGTTGTCCTTATTTCGCATGCATTGTTTTATAATGCTAAACACATAATAAATTGGAACACACATGCAAAAACAATTGAGGATATTTACATTGTTACTCAAACACGGTAAAAATCCCCCAGAGTATCAGATTCAGTAGTCAAACTGTAGTTCATCAGTAGATATCCAGATCAACTGGGTCAGTGATATTACATACTCTTCCATTTCTCTACATGAATGGACTATTTCAAGACAAAGTTTGTCATTATTATTTTGGTTCTAATCCTACTAAGTTTCACTAGATTACTATCATATATTATAATTACAATTAATTTACCCTTCATCTTTATATTTTAGAGAAAACAATAAAACCTTCTAAAAATTTTATCGAAAAAAAGTTATTATTGTTACAATAAGAAATATAAAATATTTTCCAAACTTGTTTTCTTGAATCCTCATATACAAGCTTGTCATTAGTTTTCCAATGCCATCTAAATTTTGTAAAAAATGATCACTATTAAAAAAGTGATGTATGAAATATTCCAGGTTCATTCCATGTTCTAAGTTACTAGGGCATAATTTCAATGTTGTGATGGAAAATAAAATAAAAAGTTAGTGGGAGTGACTTCCTCTTCAACAATGATAAATGTGTATTTGTTGTATGTGGAATAATTGAATAAGTGGAGAGTATTTGTTGTATGTGGAATAATTGAATAAGTGTTGGCATGCAGTGGGCAAACTTGGGGTTAATCATCAAAATATTGACAAAACCCTTTCGGCATCACCTGCAGAGGAAGTGAAGTCTCACCTAAGGCATCTAGAGGGGTTGTAGGAACCAAGGTTTTGTAGCCCCTCTAAATACCTCAAATGAGACTTCACTTGCTCTGCAGGTGATGCCAATGTTAAATTTTCTTTCTTAATCTGTTATTGTTAATATTGATTATAACAACATAATAATAAGGATATTACTGAAAGAAACACAATCACATAGTACACAAGCGTTTATCCTGGGAAACCCTCAAGGGGAATAAAACCCAACAAAACTTCTTTAATATAGATTCAATAACCAAGTATAGTGTCTCTCACAAGAGAGATCTCACCAAACAAAATATCCACCAGAAACCCTAACCAGAACAGAGTAGCGCATCACTTAGACCAAGATAGTCATTCACCAAGATAACCTTCACCTTTACTGAGATACTCTTCCTTGTAGCTGCGTCACTTCTCCTTGTAGCCGTGTCACTCTCAGACTTGCACACTTGATAGAGAGATATTGATGAGTGTGTGTACAAATGAGGTGCTAGGCCTCTTATAAATACAAGTTGTGCCCCCCCAATAATTAGGTTAGGGCCGACTTGTCCACTTTACCTTTTTAATTTACATTTCTCTTGTCTAGGCACAATAGGGTGGACTTGTCAATATATATATTTTATCTTTTTCTTTATCCACAAAGGGGGATAAGAATATTCTTTGCAGTTACACAATATTTTATGAGCTGGAAGGGTCGGTGTCTAAGGGTTTTGATGGTATTTTTATGATTAACCTCGGGTCTGCCCATTGGGCACCAACAAATGGTTACGTTGTTGGGATCAAGAGATGTAACTAAGGGGAATGTTTTGGAGGCCGAATAAGGAGGAGATCATTGAATGACAAGAAAGGAAGAAACACAAATTTTCCAGAGAACAAAATAGGAACCCACGGCTCAATGACGAACAATGGTTGCAAAGGTATGTTTTCATAGATCTTCATGAAATTTTCTTTGGTGAATTTATGATGATTTTGATTGAATGGTTAGAGAGACTAGTGGAGAATGTTGGAAGATATTGAGCTGAAGCTATGAAAAATTGGACTCCTGAATTGATCAGACAAATGACTATAGTAAGTAATAAAGTTTCTTGTGCAATTGATTTTCAGTTGAATAGTATACTGGGGGGTTCGACATATGAGAAGTTCTTAGTTATTTTGGGGTAAGTTGAGTCGAGCATTGGAAGAAGTTTTGAGGTATGACCGAGGAGTGAGACTCACACTACAATAGAATGACTAGGTAGGTTTGGGTAATGTTACTATTGCATTTTTTGTAGTGTAGTGCATAGTTGTAAGTGTTGATATTGTGGTAGCTTCGAGAGGTATGAAACTCTATTGTGAACTTTGACAAGATTATAATGTTCCGGAAGGAAGAAAAGAAATGAAGGAAACCCTAGATAAGATGTCAGTTGCAGAAATATAATTAATGTGAATAAATTAGTACCTAGAAGGAGAAGTTGGCCCGAATAAGTTTGCCAGAACCACTATAAATACAGGGTGCCAGTCTCTCATTTGACACACTGCTCAGGAGTTGCAGATATCCAGTTCTGCACAATGTAGTTGCAGTCTTGTGCGCAAGTCCCGGGGAAGGTACTGCGCCAGCTTTTGGGTGGGACTATCTGATCAGCTTGGTTACTTATTGCTTGGTGCATTAGCCTCTCTTGTCTATTGGATTGCTATAAGGATTCTCTTCTCTGTCAAGGTCAAGGTTCTCGGAGGGTGGCTTCGGCCTATGGTTGGATGATAAGGGTATTGTCAATGGTAAAACAAGCAAAATATTTCATATTCTAATAGGTTATGGGCCCACACCTCCTTCATTTAATCTAAACGCTGGAAGGACGCATAGCTGATAGGATATTGAGCTCGTTGAGGAGATGTCACTAGGGTTACTAGCAAGATTAGCTTCCAAAGACATTGTCGCTAAGGTTACTAGAAGAAGCAGTTGAAAAAACCCTAATCTCAGATCTGACACCTTGTGATGGAGCATCTCGCTCAAAAATAAGATATTCATATGCACCCTAACTCAGTGCACCTTTGGCTCTCTCAGAAGACAAAAATGATGAAGATGAAGTTTTGGATCAAGGCACGACCAGTTACCAGTCAACTGAAGACATGAGTGAAATGATCAATCTTTTACACTAGTCAACACTTACTGGAACGATTGAAGATGACATGTGGATAATCGATAGTGGAGCTTCTAGAAACATGATGAGAGATCAAGCCAGACTCTCAAATCTAAATGAGAAGAAGACCTCGTACAAGGTAGATCTTGGAGACAAAACCACTTACACTGTACAAGGATTTGGACAAGCCTCCATCAAGATGAAAACAGGTAACTATGTTCACTTAAGCAATGTTTTATATGTACCTGGTTTAGAAAATAATCTTGTATCAATATCTTGCCTAGAAGACAAGGGAAACATAATAGATTTTGTGGATGGAAATGTGTTATCATGGCATAAATACTCCACCATAGAGAATGCTAGGGTTATTGGAAGTCGTGAAGGAAATCTGTATAGACTACTAGAACAAAATGAAGAAGCTCTTGTACACAACGAAGTCAACCCCATTGAGCTTTGGAACAGAAGGTACACTCACATTAACTATCAAGCATTACCCTTTCTCAAAAGGATGGTTGAGGGAATACCAGAGTTGCAGTCTACACATGAAGGAATCTGCAAAGGATGTGCTCTTGGGAATAATATCAAGAAACCATTCCCAAGCAACAACAACAGATCTAAGGAGATTCTAGATTTGATACACTCAGATGTTTGCGGTCTGATGCCAGTAAAATCTCTAGGAGGATCTTCCTACTATGTAATCTTCATAGATGACTATTCAAGAAAGACTTGGATATATATACTAAAGACAAAAGACGAAGTATTCAACAAGTTTCAAGAGTTCAAAGAAGAAATAGAAAACCTCACTAATAAGAAGATCAAGACGCTAAGAACCAATAATGGTGTAGAATACACATTAAAGGAATTCGTTGCATTATGCAAATCAGAAGCAATTAGGAGGGAGATAATTGTTCCTCATAATCCTCAACAAAATGGTGTAGCAGAAAGAAAGAACAGATCCATTGAATAAACTGTAAAATCCTTACTAAATGATCAAGGTCTATCCATGTTCTTATGGGGAGAAGCAACAATCACAACAATATATGTGCAGAACAGAAGTCCTCATCGTATATTGAAGGACATGACACCAGAAGAAACTTTCTCAGGTAAGAAACTAATGTGGAAAATATAAGAATATTTGGATGTCCTGTTTACTCTCACATTCCCAAGGACAAGAGGAATAAACTAGAACCTTCAGGAAAGAAAGGGATATTCGTGGGATAAAGTGATTCATCCAAAGCTTATAGAATATATATTCCAGAACAACACAAGGTCGAAGTCAGCAGAGACATAAAATTCAATAAAAAGATGGCCTTCAATAAATCCATAGAAGAAACTATAGAAGAAGAAGAGATTGAAGAACTTAGCGAAGGAAGCATAGAAAACGAAAATGACAAAAAGGAAATACCTGATCAACCTATGGAGCCATGTGAAAACATTGATTCATATATCATACCTAAGACCAAGAAAAGACCATCTTGGCTTGAAGCTACCTTACAAGATGCATAAAGACTCAAGGTTCCAGAAGGAACATTCAGAAAGAGTAAAAGACCTAAAAGATTCTCAAGTTATGAAACATACATGACGAAGATTCTAGATGAAGAACCTACCACATTTGAAGAAGCAGTTCAAAAGGGACAATGGAAAGAAGCTATGATGGAAGAGCATCAATCCATTATGAAAAATGAGGTATGGGAAATCGTACCAAGACCTAAAGAAAAATTGGTGGTAACTTCAAAATGGGTGTACAAGATCAAACATGCAGTAGACGGAAGTGTGGATAAATACAAGGCAAGATTCGTAACTAGAGGGTTCTCCTAGAAGGAGGGAGAAGATTACGATGAAACGTTTTCTTCAGTGGATAGATATAATTCCATTAGAGCTATTGTATCTTTTGTTGCTTCCATGGGATGGAACTTACATCAGATGGATGTAAAGACAACTTTCCTCAATGGAGCTATTGAAGAAGAAGTATATATTGAACAACCTCAAGGGTTTGAGGTACATTCCAGAG
>SNQJ01S0016219.1:236501-353282 GCA_010110895.2 Picea sitchensis
CTCACACATTTTAAGGTTTTATGGTAATAGTCTAGTTTGGCTTTATGGGCGGCCAGCCAGTCCATACCAATCAACAGGTCGTATGATCCCAGGGGTAATACATTAAGGGTTGCTTGGGTGGGAAATTCACCCAACATTAACTGGCAGGCTGGTATGACCTCTACCACCTTTCTTTTGGTGCCAGTGGCTAACTGTACCAACCATGGCTTAGTTTGCTTCTGTAGCTGTAGTTTACACTTATCAACATCTCTAGGGGCTATATAACTCAAATTTGAACCAGGATCAATCAAAACAGAGACTAGATGGTTGAAAATCATACCTTCTATTTCCACCACTGAAGCTTGGTGTTCATCTTGGTTATTATCCAAGGCTGCATAAATCTGTGGCACACTCCTCGCCACATCATTGACTGTGGTAGCTTCCTGAATGTTATAAATTTTTCAACTGTTCTATTGTCGGTGTGGACAGTCTCTGAGGAGATGCTCTTCTCTGCAACCCCAGCATTTCATAGGTTCTCTCTTTGGGTTATCAGTCTTCACTGGTACAGGTCCATAAGTTTTATTCCCATCTGATTATGGAAAGTTCTGTTGGAGTACACTTCGGGCTGGGTAGTTCATTCTGGGGTTCTTCTTGTAGTTTTTAAATCCTAAGGATTTGATCCCCTTTTTCTGAAATCTCAAACCACTCTTCTGTTTCCAGTTTTCACAAGACTCTGCCCGATGTCCATATTGTTCATGACAATATGCTGCCTTTTGAATAGTGTCTTCTAAGGTCTTTGGCTCATCGAATTCGATTCGGTTCCGATATTCCTTGGGTAGCCCAATGATGAAGCATTGCGCCTTCACCTTCTCTGCTTTGATGTAGGGTACATATCTCAATAAGTCGAGGAATTTATTAACATATTCCTCTATAATGAGTTTCCCCAGTTTGAGTTCATAAAACTCTTTAGCTTTCTTGTCGAAATATCTTTCTGACAAATACTTCTTCCGAAAGTACTTTTCAAACTGTTTCCAAGACAGGTCCTCCTCACAGACCCCTTTCATGTTCTTAAGATCTTCCCACCAAATGGAATCCTTTTCGTTCAGATTGAAAGTGGCCACTCAGGCCTTCAAATTTTATGAAAAATCATGGACTCTGAAATATTTCTTCAATCCAAGTAGCCAGGCCTCGGCTTCCTCTCCCTTCTTTATCTCACTATCAAAGGAGGGTGGTTTGGCCTTTTTGAATTCCTCAAATTTATGACCCTTGGAAGTCTTTTGCTTCTTTTGTTTTCTTCAAGAATAGGAACTGGTCCTGTTGCTGGAAGAGCCTTCTGAATCACCAACTTCCTTCTCAGTGGAATCATCCGGCACTGGTCCTTTACCTCTGGGGTGGACCTTTCTTGAGGTGCTTCTCTCAGTGTGGCCACTGACATGACCATGATTCTGCATCTTAGGTTCATTTTTCATTTGTCGTTGTAGGTCAGATAAGCTCTGCAGTAAAATTTCATTAATTTCGGTTTTCTTTTCTTGTTATTTCATCATCCTTTCATTGTTGGCCTTGCAGCTTTACAGTTCAACCATGAGACTCCTCACAGTCTCGGCTAGGTTTGGAGGGGTTCCTATTGCTCTTCTTTCGTCAGACTCTTCGTCTCTGTTGTGGGAGCATTCTCCCACCTCTTGGTGAGTCACCATACTCTGCGTCTGTAGATTCCCACGGTTGATCGCTTGCTTGAGTGAAAAGACAAACGCTGGTTATTAGTCAAGAGTTAAATATATTTTTATAATTTATGCATAATTTATAACTCTTTCACATGCATACACAGTCGGGTTCTCGTTTCCAGGTTTTAATCCTGGGCAAGAGAGTTAAGTTAGGGGGTTACTCCTCGTAGGAGTGCTTCGAACAGAGCTTATGCGCAACTCGTTCATGATCCCAATCAGGCCGAGTGTTGTAACCATGCTCTGATACCAATTTGTCACACACCCACTACGGTATAGTAAAATGTTTTCTTTTCCTCAAGGGACAGAATCCCCGAAGTCCTACGGGAGCCTAGCGCAGGATAGTTCTTCCCTATTCACCTCCCTGTGATCATGGGTCACGACCACAGACCGAACAAGTATGGTATCCTTTCGCTCTTTGTGGATCGGCACTACCAGAGTGTTGAGTCTTTCAACTCTGCAAACCTTGACACAGTGAAACGCCGAACCCCGATAGGGCTAGTGAGTACAAGATCCCTGTTTGGGTCTTCTCCTCGTGACCACATTCCGTGACCCTCGGCAAGGACTTTACCAGCCCTTCGCGATTCGGGAAATCGCGATGCATGACTCCTCCCTTCCCATTCAAATCCCCGAAATTCATGAAGTCTCCCAAGTTTCCTTCCAAAGGAGATCAACAGTTGTATGCCTCCCCTGATTTAACGGTCCAGATTTCCTTCGGGACTTCTCTTTGACATTTTTCGTTGCTCGCAACCTCGCAGGTTGAAGCGTCGAGCTCTCGTGCTCTTTTTCTCTGAAATCCCAAGACACAAAAGTCAGCAATAGTTAACTTCCTCTTAGCACTTCTCACAACTCACCACTTCGCGAGTTGTAGTGTCAAATCTTGGCACCTCTCTTTCACAAACCCTCGAGAAGTGATATTTATTATCCTTCTCGCATTCTCGCTACTCGAGACTTCGCAAGTCCAAGGGTTGAGCTCTCAGGCTCTTATCCCGCAAATCCTCGAGATGAGAGAAGTCAATCGAAACGTTGACCCCCTTCTCCAGGCGACTCGTGTCCACCCATCAATCACGCGGCCCCACCAGGAAATTTCTACCACGTGTTCTCTCTCTTGCTCTGCTCTCGGCACTTCGCTACCCAGGAAGTCGTAAACGACTCCTTTCAACCTCCGAACTGACGAACCCCGACACGCGATGTATTGAGATGCCAAATCCCATGGTTGTCCTTCCTCTTGGATCAATAGCCTAGATTATATCGTGATCTCGTGACTTGGGACTTCATGACTCTAAGAGTCGGGTCTTCTACCTTTAAACTTACAAATCCCCAATATGCAAAATGGACAGATCTCTGCCACCTGTCCTCCAACATGGACGGTCCCGATGTCTTCAAGACTTTTTGGATGTAGTCGAGTTCACTCTTCCACCTAAGTAAAGGATTAGATCGACAACTTATAGGGCTCCGATGGGTCCCTGGGATCTATGGTCCAGGATCCTCTCGCGACCTCGCCATTCGCGAGGTCAAGAGACTTCCTCTTCTGACTCCCAATGTCTGAATCCCCGATAGGGAGGGTCTCGCGACACGTGTCCTCCTGCAGGCGAGTGGCTCAGATCTATTTCACCTTGTCGCAATTTCTGAGGTCGAGTACTCTAACTCTCATCCTCCAGATCCCTGAGATCCCAAACGTCGATATCCCGATACAATCTCCTTCTCATTAATCTCGCTCTACTACTCTTCGCATGAGGTTTAAACCTCGTGTGATTCTCGACAGATCCAACGGCTGTCAGTTGTTTAGACCAAGATCTAATGGCTCAGACCTGTCTCTCCATTGTGTTGTTCCTAAGCTGCCTAGACACGAATCCATAGTCCATATTCTTTCACGGACCTTGGGGAATCTACGATCTTGATTTCTTCGTTACTCAAGAAGATAGAGGAAAAAGGGTTAAGGCATTTTATGCCCTCATTTATTCCTTCGATTTAACGGTCGTGAATGACTGCAGATATCTTGACAGGATCTCATCCGTTGATCAATACTTATTCTTCGAATCCTCAAGGGATTTTGCAACTTCTGCGCCTCTACAGAGTCCTTGCACACAAAATGATACCTCTTCTAAGCTTCTCAAAAAGGGTGTCTCTATGGGGAGATTTATCCAGGGTATCACCCGAGATGGATAAAGGTATAGGTTTCCCGCAAAATGGCTTGAATTATGAATTGATTCAATGTGTGTATATACATATAAATCTATTTATAGACATGAGCCATACGTGGCCCTTCCATTATAAGCATGCAACCACCATTTCAGAATCAAAACACTACACAAGCAGTCTTATACTTAGACCATTTATAAAACTGCACAGACTATGAGCATATATGTCAACATATGAATTTCAAAGTGTAATACATAAAACACTTATTAGAAATAACACCAGAAATGAGTGCAACTGCTGAGAGGGGTGCTCGTTTCCACACAACCGTAAGCTTAGCGACTCTCGACAGATTTACCACTAGCCACCCCCAAGATGAGACCACGATGTTGTGAGACTGCGTCTTCGTTTTCCAGTGACCATGAGCAAATGTTGCAATCCTTCCTCTCTACTATCACTCACTCTACGTAATGCCAGAGTTCTCCCCTCGCGTTTGCCCTCCAATCGCTTCTACCTTACGCCTTATCCTCTTGCGAGGTTGCATGTGGCACGATTACCCTCGCGTTGATCAGGCCTGACGGCTCTACGGATGGGAGGTTCACCTCCCCATCCCTTATTAATCCATCCACCTACCAGCCTGCGAGTCATTTAATTCAAGGCCAGCGAGCTGCTTTTGGTTCTCCGGGCCAGTGGAGTCCAAATACGGTATTAATTATCGGTGGAATTTAACGCCACCTTTCCATGTGCCTTCCACCACCATCGTGGTCTCTTTTTCTGCACATCCCCTCTCAGCAGTCCTGCAATAAAATTCATAATGTTATTCACATTCATTGACCTTTTTCCTCAAGGTCCATTTACAACACATATTCACATTTATGAGTTTGCCATAGTTCTTGGCCAGTCCAGTTATATTTTTACAAGCTAAGGGAAGGTGCTACAACAACCAAGTCACTTGGCAAGGGACTGTCAGAACCCTTGTACCACTTGTAGTTACTGCAATCATTTGAACATGTCATAGAATATTTTCCTACGTTGTTAGCCAAGCTTCATGGGAGATGAGGGGGAAACCAACAAGTACAACTAATTTCAGCAGAACCTTGCGAAGTGGATCCCAGAGTCACTATTATCACTAGAGGAGGCGCTGCTACAGGAGAAGACAGAGTGACCCCAGGGTAGACTACAGAGGAATCAAGGGTCAGAAGAGCTGCAGAGAAGACACAAGAGTTTGATCCAAGGAAAGAGAAACAGACATTTGAAGAGGCAAGAAAAGAATTCGGAAGAGATCATGCTTCTTCATCAAAGACACAACCATAAGTAAGAGAATGTGGAATGTCTCTGGCATTTGATCAGTCTGCTTCGCCGAGAGAAGGAAAAGAGGTAAGTAAGCTTATGGAATTCCTATGCACTTGCATTAATTTGATACAGGATGAAAGAGTTGTACAAGAACTACAAAATTTGATCAGACAGTATGAGCTAGGAAAGGTAGATCCATTATTGAGTAGAGCAGTACATCAAGTATCTAAAAAGAGAAGGAAAAATAAGGAACTACACTTGAATGCTCAGATTGGAGATTATGATATAGATTATGTGGTCCTCGACTTAGGGTTGGAAGTCAATGTCATGACGAAGCAGACCTAGGAACTGATGGGAAAACCTAAGTTGATCTATTCCCCTATCAGGATTAGGATGGCTAATCATTAGGTAGTAAGCCCCTTTGGAAGACTAGAACATGTCCCTGTGGACATCGACGGGGTCAAAACATTTGTAGACTTCGAAGTAATTGAGATAGTTGATGACAACTGTCCTTATCCCGCGTTGTTAGGAATTGATTGAGATTTCAATAATTCTATTGTTGTTGACTTAAAGAAAAGAGGAATGGAATTTGAAGTTGATGGCCTTAGGGTTATTGCACCTATGGATCCTGATGAAGTTCGCAGATACACAGAGCCCATCAGAGAAGAAGATCGGGCATATGATCTAGAGAATATATACAAATTGACAACAAGACAACATGATTACATTAATCCTACAACAGATGGGAATTTAAGCTGGCGAAGTGACAAAGCATTTTCATCAGATTTGAAAAAAGCAATAGAGAAATGGAAAAACAAAATGTATGAAGTTTATGCGCGTAGATGTGCTAGATTGACCAGAGAAGTTCATTGGATCGACACAACAGTAAGTAATTTTCCCACCTTTGATGGTTTGAATCACTTATAAACTTTCCTATTGGAATTTGAAGAAATTGTACCGGTACAACAAAGAATGTTGGCACTAGATGAGGCCTTGAAAGCAACGACAACAAGATGGTGGGGAACACATAAGTAGAACATCGCGGGCTGGGTGCAATGTCTCACTTTGATGACGGTGCGTCTTTCAGATCAAGTAGAAGGGTGAAAAGTTAGATACACAGGTCAAAGTTGTCCGAAAGACCATGTGCAAAGTTGTGAGGAAGCCTGGAACAACATTCCTCAAGAGTAGTGGGTGCATAAATTCATTAACACGATGGACACAACGCCTATCAACTGGTATCTTCAAGTGGAACTGCACCTCACCACTGCAGATTGGCAAGGTATGACTCATAATTTTGTAGCTACATTTTTATTTGAATGTCAACACCCTATGGTAGACCAAGATCTACAAGTTGTGAGACATAAAGTATTTGAGGAGGCACCTAACCTCCCTATTGACCAAGAAGAGGATGAATGGACTGCGCCTCTTCAGAAATTGCAAGGATGTTACAATATCAATGCCGATGAAGACGATGGTCCTAAGAATGTGAACATCACATAAACAGAAGGACGGAGATACATAGAAGGACCAGGAATTGAATTACCTTTTTTTGGACAACCGATTAAAATCAAGAAAGTCAATATTGGGACAGAGCAAGCACCTAAGCTAGCCAATGTTGGAGATTACTAGGGTGATGCCACTATTGACAAGATCACAGAATTAATGCATGAATATCAAGACTTGTTTCCAACCAATTTCACTGATATGAAGTTAATTAAAGGGCCCATGGGAGAAATGAAGATCCCCTTGAAACCGGATGCAAGGCCAGTCAAACAGAGACCCTACATATTGAATCCCAAATATAAGAAATTTTTTATGATTGAATTAGATAGAATGTTGGAAGTAGGAATCATAGAACCTATTGAAGAGTCAAAATGGATTAACCCTATGGTGGTTCAAGACAAGAAGACAAGAGAGATCAGAATCTATGTAGACTTGAGGAAATTGAATGATGCATGTCCACATGATCCATTCCCTACATCGTTCATTGATGAAGTGTTAGATAATGTGGGAGAATAGGAAGTCTATTCCTTCACCGATGGATTTTTGGGTTATCATCAGATCAGGATTGCCAAGGAAGATCGCCATAAGACCACATTTGCAACAGAATGGGGATCCTACCAGTACGCAATGATGCCTTTTGGACTGAAGAATGCACCAGCCATATTTTCGAGGGTGGTGGTCGAAGAATTCAAGGAGTTTTTACATAAATTTTTGGAAGCCTATTTTGATGATTGGACTGTTTTTAGCTTATTTCAAAATCATATTGAATGTTTAAGACTAATGTTGGATAAGTGTAGGCAATGTCAGATTTCCTTGAACCTAAAGAAACGCATTTTCTTTTCACCCTTTGGAGTGTTGCTAGGTCATATTGTGTGTAAGAAATGCAATCAAGGATTGCTGGTGGATCCATTTGCAATTATAGTTGATTTACCATCTCCTACTTCAGTCAAAAAACTACACATTGTGATGGGACATAATAGATACTACAAGAAGTTCATTGTAGGAAAACTGTGCACTGCGCTGGGACATATTAGATACTACAAGAAGTTCATTAAGGTCTATGCACAAATTACAACACTCATGGAGAAGATTTTGAAGAAAGATTGTCAGTTTAACTGGATAAAAGAATGCCAACAGAGCTTCGACACACTGAAACAGAAAATGGTTACTGCAACTATTATGGTTTTTCCAGATTGGAGTAAGGAATTTCATGTGCATGTCGATGCATATTATATTGCATTGGGAGTAGTGTTAGCACAACTAGGAGCAAGATATATTGACCATCCATTAGCCTTTGCTAGCAGGAAGCTCTCAATGGTTGAGATAAATTACATTACCACTGAGAGAGAAGGTTTAACCATGGTGTATGCGCTACAGAAGTTTTGTCACTACTTATTGGGAGGACACTTTAAAATGTTCATTGATCACTCTGCATTGAAATACCTAGTCAACAAGCCAGTGTTGGGGGGAAGAATATGCATATGGCTACTGCTATTCCAGGAATATGATTTTGAAATTGTGGTCAAGCTGGGGTGAATGAAAAAGGGACTTGACCACCTATCTAGGTTAGAACATGGAGAGGAACCTACTAGTTTGGAGGATACACTGTCAGATGCACAATTGTTGTCCATCAAGAAGGTTGACGATCACTTCGCTGAGATAGATCAGTTCCTGTCAATAGAAATGGCACCTCGCAAATATACAATCATTCAGAAGAAACGACTAGTAGTTCGTGCTGCAGATTTTTGACTTATAGCTGGACAACTATATAAGATTGGACTTAATGAGATCTTGAGGAGATATGTTATGGAGGCAGAAAGACCACTAATTCTGGTAGAAGCACATGAAGGCATCGCAGGAGGACACTATGCAGGAAAAGCAACAACACAGAAGGTTCTGAGAGCTGGCCTCTGGTGGCCCACTTTACACAGAGATGCTAAGGAATACTACAGAGCCTGCAATGAATGCCAAAGAGTTGGGAAACCTTCCAGAAGAGATGAGATTCCTTTATCACCCCAGCTAACCTTATAGGCATTCGAAAAATGGACAATTGATTTCGTGGGATCTATCAACCCACCAAGAAAGCGCACATGAGAAAGATACATCATCACTGCGACATAGTATTTGACCCAATGGGAAGAAGCAAGAGAAGTTAAGGATTGTAGTGAAACTACAGCTGCGCGATTCATATTTGATGATAACATAACTAGGTTTGGATGCCTGAAGATCCTCATGAGTGACCAAGGTACACATTTTATTAATAAGATGATAGAATCCTTGACTCAGGAATTTGAAGTTCATCATCAGAAGAGCACTCCATACCACCCACAGGCAAATGGTATAGTTGAATCTTTCAACAAGATCTTGGAGACTGCGTTGACGAAGATTTACAGTGTGAACATAGATGACTGGGATTTAAGAGTACAAGAAGTGTTATGGGCCTATAGAACCACTTGTAAGAAGCTGACAATGTAGACACCATTTAAGTTGGTTTATGTTCTAGAAGCAGTAGTACCTATGGAATATTTAGTTCCTAGCCTGAGAATTACAGCATTCACAGATATGGATGACACTGGCATTGTGCAAAACAGGATTGCGCAGTTGGTAGAGATAGAAGAAGAGAGATTTATTGCAAGCTTCCATCAGTAGGTATAGAAGGAACGAAAGAAATCTTACCACGATAGACACATCAAGAAGAAATCATTTAAGCAAGGAGATCTTGTATTGGTATATGACAACGAATTCATGAAGCATCCAAGGAAGTTTAGGACACATTGGTTGGGGCCATATGAGGTGGCCTATGTTACAGAAGGAGGAGCTGCACAGTTGAAGACTTTGAATGGAGAATGGAAGGAAGGTTTGGTTAATGGGAGCTGGTTGAAATTTTACTATGACAACCAACTGCCTTGCAGCTCTCGATAGAACCAGAAGAAGAAGGGTCTAGGTACCAAGTGCAGTTGAAACTGGGTACCAGACACAGAAAAGACAGTTTGCACACAGTGGGGAGGAACTGAGAAGAAATCACAGACTGCATTGTGCAGTCTGAAGTCGAAGTGAAACAAAATATTCAGATCTATAGTGCCTCGAGACAAGTCACAGGTGAGTGTTGGGGGCCTGTTGGCCCTTGGTTATGGAAGAAAGCGAAGATGACGGAAGAAAAGGTGAACTGCAAAATTCGTGGAAGGCACATTGACTGAGATCAGGTTGAAGTAGTTAAAGAAGAAGAAAAGAAAGAGCGAAGTAAGGGAAAACAAGCCGTTGGATGAGAAGATCGAGGAGCACAGATCAGCAAGTAAGATGGATCGTGGACAACTCAATAAGCGGGAAAAATATACCAATATATGCTTTGGATTACCTCGCAGGAAAGATGGAAAGACAGGCTGATGAAGCTTGAAAAACGTGGGTCGAGTTGACCTAGGGTTTTAGACACCTAGGGTTTTGGTATTTAGGGTTTTGACACCTAGTTTTTGACCTAAGGATGTCTGAGAAGCTATTGTAATGTATAAATAAGAACCTAGATGGGAGAAGAGGAGTTGGTGTTAGGAGCTCGGGTTATGGGTTGTTGAGACTATGATTGTGGTAGAGTGATTATTGTTGTGAAGAGAGATAAGTGTAGAGTGTGAGAGCTTTATGGTATTATAAGATCTTCAGTTGGGTGTGAAGATCAATCTTGCAGCTGGGTGCACAGTGAGGGGGGAGAAGGAGAGAGAGAAGAAGAGAGAGAAGAAGAGAGAGATCTATAAGGAGAGGGTGAACCACGTATATCTTGTTATTCTATGTGATTGATGTTGTGTCCTTTTGCCTTCTCATTATTGTGTTATTGCATCATTGTGTTAGATTTGAGATATAACTATGCGAAGTAGGTTTAAGCTAGTAAATTATACCTAGATGTTGTGCTATTATTGTGTTGGATCCATTTTGCATTTCCTTTGGTTGTAGACACTTGTGTCTTGCGACCCCCTATTGCTACTTCGGGTGAGACTGCATGTACTTCACAGGTGTTGACGAAAGGGACAATAGTTAGGGCTTGTTGGTGCGCTATTAGAACTGAACCCTGGGTCTGCCCCTGTGCCAAACATTGGATAGGTGGTCTTCCTCTTTTTCCCAAGGAGTCTTCTTTCTTGGATTCACCCTTAGCATACTGATCTTGATGATTTTTGTTAGGCTCATTCCTATTGAAGGGAGGTTTGAATCCTTTCATCCTCTGATCAGACTTCTCCTTCCTCTTATCCTTCCTAGATTTTTGCAGGGATTCTCTTCCCTGTCCTTGCTCATATAGGTATTTATCCTTCCTGATGGCTTCAGTCAAGGTCTTGGGCTCATCGTACCTGTTGAAACAAGGTTTAAACATTTTATCTATAACCTAAAACTTCGTATTTTTCTAGTATGGAGCCGCCCTTAACTAAAAAAAATAAAACTAAAATAAAACTAAAATTTTCTTTTAATTCGGGATTCGGCGTTTCATAAAGTTGTCAATTCTGAAGCCAACAACTCCAAAAGCCCGGTGCTGAAATCTCGAAAGAGGTTTCATTGCAAAGAAATAATAAAAGGGAAGATCGAATGTTACGTGTCCTAACACGTTCTTCATAAAGTTCCCTCTAAGCGTGATTAAGTAAACCCCTAATCATAATTAATGAATCATAAATCTATCGCAGTTCGGGTTTCTTGTTAACAAAGGGTTTTCTAAATATAGATCCTTGAAATCCCGATTCTCGATTTCCGAAAACCAGAAATTAACTTCTAAATATCGATTAATTAAAGTTAATATGACGATTAAACACCAAAGTTAAGCTTATCGCGATTTCGTAATTTGAGGGTTGCATATGACATATCTCTTGGGTGTGTGATCCCCGAAACTCTAAAATGCGAAATCATAAACTCTAAAACAAAGTCTAAAACTTTAATTAAGTTGTTTTAAAACATGATTAACAATCATTAAACTCCTTTTCGCGATTTCGCAATTCGGGGGTTGCATATGACATATCTCTTGGGTGCGTGATCCCCGAAACTACGAAATGCGAGATCAGAAAATCTAAAACAAAGTCTAAAACTTTAATTAAGTCGTTCTAAAACATGATTAACAATCATTAAACTCATTTTCGCATTTCGCATTTCGGTGTTTCATAAAACAGTTGTTTCGAAACTCCATTTTGAAATCGCCGATATATGAGAATATTTGTAATGGACGAATAAATATATTTTGAACTTAATTGCGTATCAATAAACATATCTTTTTTCAATAAGACATTAAAGTCTTACCCCCTGTCTCAGTACGTTCGTTTAAAGGAAATTAAAGGAAACAAAGGCTCTGTATTTCGAATTTTATTCTCATTTTTACAATCGTGAGCGAGTTGTGTTCATCCAGGCTTATAGATTTTCTCGTCTGCAAACAGGTTTTCAATCTAGTGCGAACGCTATGGCACCTAAGAGGGTACTTAAGAAAGTTGAGGGAACTGTTGAAAACACAGGTATAGAAGGAGATGTCGTAGCTGATACCACACCCCACTCTATTGATTCTATCAAATCTTGGAGGAAAATCTTCGAGAATCTAGATTACAAAATTAAGAACTTCCTGCATGATTCTGAGAACAAACTCTGGGACATAGCGGAGTTTGAACTTCACAAAATAGAAGCAAGGGTTACTCTCCAAAAGGAAGTCATATATTCGACAAGTGAAGATCCATCCAAAACTACGAAAATATCAGCCACAGAGAAAATCAGAGGCGACATCATGCTCAAGCTATGGGAAACCAACATAGCTGAAAGCAAAAGAATAGTCAAAGAAATCAGAGATGACTGCGAAGAAGTTTTTGATCTCTTAGACAAAAGGTCATTAAACATTGGAAAAGGCATTTGTACAGGACTTCTGGGACAGATTAATATTGTAAGACATCAATTAAATTTTAGAGAAAATTTGAGTGAAATTCAAATAGAAATTACACAGCTAAGAGAAATGGATGTCACCCTAATAAACATGTTGTTAGTTGAGCCCAACTTAAAACTGCAGTCGATAAAGTTTGTAGATAAAGGAGTTGAAGACCATCTCTCCAAGATATAGAGAAAGGTTTATCTGTTCAAAGCAAAGGACCTTCCATAACCCCCTAGAAATTTTACACAGTTCCTGAAGAGATGCATTGAATATATTGGATCAAAAGAAGGAGAGTCATCAACAAAGTAAAAGTATCATTTGGAGGATCTTTACTTCCAAGAAAGCAGAAAAATGGAGAAGATCATGCAAACGGTTTCTGATCTATTTTTAACAAATAGTTAGTCGCTAGAAATTAGGAAATCACCAACCGTCTTAGGATTGGTAGTTTTGTATAAATATAACTTTTTAAGACTAAGACGAGGCTTTTTTCTGGAGGGGATTGTAAAGAGAAAATTTCATTTTGCCAGAATTAATACAATACANTAGTCGCTAGAAATTAGGAAATCACCAACCGTCTTAGGATTGGTAGTTTTGTATAAATATAACTTTTTAAGACTAAGACGAGGCTTTTTTCTGGAGGGGATTGTAAAGAGAAAATTTCATTTTGCCAGAATTAATACAATACAAATTGAAGATTCCAGATCTTGTCCAGCCTGAGTTATGTGTTTCTCTATCATTACATATTTTATTTCATACCTTCGATGAATGCTTTCATGATGCAACCTATATTGTGGTGATTGAATAGTCAGATTATCTAATCATTTGTAGTTTTTCCTTTGTATCAGCTATCAACGGATATAAGACCTATGAGAGTTTTAGAATTCTGAAATTGTATACTTCATCAAAGTTATCATCTCTCTTTTTTCTATTAACATAAAGTGAGATTCCTCTTTAATTGATGCCTCACATTTGTTATACAACTATATGTTTTTTTTTTTTTTTCATTCCATGCACCGTCTCCTTTAAATTTGACTCGGATACTAGAAACAATGTTTATTTATGTTATACTATTGATTCATACTCTGGAAATTTTACTTTTATTGTTTCAAATCAGAAATTTGCAACCCTTAAAAATAATTTTGACTTACAAAAAAAAGGAAACCCTTAGCTTTCATGACTGTTCCAGTTACCAGACAACCTAATATAGGACCCAACCTATCAGATCAGACAAGCATTGCGTTAAACCTATTCAATACCATCTTACAAACAACAAGTACACGGGTATAACTTGAACGTTCATGGGCCGTGATTGAAAGGGATATTAGCATCCAAGAGAAATGGGAAGCTAGACAGAGACAATTAAGGAACCAACTTTGATCTCGCTTTTCATTAAACTAGTTGTCACGCGAGTACATGCTCGACTAGTTGTTGATTTCCCTAGTAAAAAAAAAAAGTGTTGGTGGGATGCTTTAAGGCCATGGTTAAATGTGTGCCTAGTTGCTAGAGAACTTGGTTGCATGACTTAGTTACAAATATAACAATTGTATCTTAGGGAAAAGATATAGGCATATAGAGGCGTAGAATGGTTGTGGTAGGCATAGGTTGGTCAAGCCCATGCGGTTGAGGCAAGGTAGTGTGATACGACCTAAGATGTTCAAAGTTAAAAATTTGGTCAGGACCTAAAGGTCCATGACACCATGTGATCTAAGTGGATAGAAGTGGGAAATGAATACAATAAAACCATGCTATTGTAGCATTATATGAATTGCTATTTAATGAGGATGTTATTTAGTAGGTGTGCAAAGTATTGATGTTTATAGCGTAAGTTCCTTGTCTTGAATTTTTTTTATGTTAGGAGGCTTGCAAAGTATTGATGACTATAGTATGAAATTCTTGTCTAACAAAATTTTATGTTGCATCTCTCACCTTGCTTTAACGTGGAGGCCAAGAATGCTTCCACGATCATATTTTTACTATTTTCATTGTTCAAGTAAGAGGTTAAAGAGGATGCAATGGCAATCCATCACTAAGATTCTATAAGAGTTATCCCCATGTTCACAATTCCCTTGTTATATTTATTAGCTACATCCCTCCACAACCACCCCAACAAAATTGGTTTATGATTGTAAAATGATTTCAATAAAATATTTATTTGATTTTTAAAATAGAGATTTTCACAATTAAACATAATTGCAATGAGATATTTTGGAAATAAACTATGTTGAAATTAAAAAAAAATCCCAACCAACCAAAACCAATGAATCCACCCATCATTTTAAGATTCAACCAAAACTTATCAAAAACATTAATTTGATTATAAAATAATATAAAGTAGCATTTTAAAATTTTATCCATATTTTTTACAATTATATTTCAATTTTTTATCTATGTTTTTTTTGAGGTCACTTATTTACTTCTTAGTTTTACTTCTACTCATCTTATCCTTTTATAAAAGGTGGTCAATGTACTTTTCTCGGATGATTGTAATTTTTCATGTGATTTCCAAAACCTTTTTAAGAATGTCGTCGATGTCTTGTGACACACCATGTACTTTTATTTTAGGATTGTAATTTTTCCAATGATTTCCAAAATATCATGTGGAGTCTTGCTCCATTTCGTTTATTGTCCAATTTTCTAATCAAAGGTAGGTGGGTTTCGTCAAGGTTTGTTTGGTGAGGGGAGGGAGGTATTGTTATCACTTTTTAAAAGTTTAATTTTCTAAGTGACATTTTAACTTTTAGTGGGTTAGAACAGTGGTATAAGGGGGTTGTTTGTTGGTATAAGGGGGTTGTTTGTTATGAAAGGGGTTAAGTACATCTTTTAAATAATTTTGATTAAATAGATATTTTTAATCATTATAATATAATATATAATCTATTTTTAAGGTCATAGTCAAGTCATATTAAATTGGTGTATGAGATTTTATTGTTTGTGGGATAAGGGACCCTCCTCCGCCCAATGATTTGATTGGTAAAGTCTACGGAGGTATACATACCCTACCCCCCTCTGGATTTGAACTTGTGACCTCTTAAGAGGAAACACATGTTCTTAACCATTATTGTTTAGTTAAATAAGCGTTATTTAATTTTTAATTTGTAAAATACTTTTAAAATTTTAAAATATTGCAATATCTTAAATGAAACAATTATTTTGAAGTGTTTTTCAAAAACAATTTAGCCAAGGAAAAAAAGTATATTGAAGGTAGTTTCTTGTGATTTGTAAATATGTAAATATGTTGTGCATGTGTGATTGCCATCCACATACTATAGCAAATGCCTTGTAGGATGTGAAAATAGTCCCACACATTGGCATGATTCTAGGGGCACTGCATCATATCATCACTATATGAAATACAATCTCCTACAAACCAATATAGATACATCTTAAATCTGGATCTATCAAGCATCGAGAGGGATCCAATTTCTTAAGTTGTTATTTTTTTTTAATTATTTCATTCCATGTCAAGTTTTACACGATGTGTGTAATTGTTGTTTTGTTTAATTAAGATGAATTTATTTTTATTTTTATAATAATGATAATTATTATTATTATTATTATTATTATTTTTTTTGCTAGTTTGTTCGTGACCTATGGGACTAGCTTGTGGCTAAGAAACCACGACTCAGGGGCATCTAAGCCGTAAAAATCCCTCGGGATCGCATCCTCCCTGAGGCACACCAACCCTTAACATGGCTAGAATTTTTTTCCCCACAGTTTTCGAACCGGTGACTTAACATCACAAAGTGGCTTAACAACACATTCCATCATCGACTTTCCTACACCTATGGGACATTATTATCATTATTTTTAAATGAGTCGACTTTACATTTTTTTAAATGTATTGTTATTCTCTAACGCTAACGCCTCATCACACTAACATCTCAACATCTAACAACTCATCACACTAATGCCTCAACATCTCCCCCATACAAGGTTGTAGAGCACCTCACTACTCTTGGTGCAACCATGAGATAACAACAAAAGACTTTTATTGTCCTTGAGGGATTGCAGTGATTTGAATCGACCTAAGATCAAAGCTTATATGACTCTAAACTAGTTAGTATAACAAGTCCTAGTTTAATGAATTAGTGACTAGATGAAAGAGAAGGTAGCCACCATTTAAACTTATATAACATTTTTGCAACAAGAGAAGTGAGGCACACTTTATAACACAATATGAATGGAATGTGTAACATAAAGTAAACTTAAAATAAATGAAAAGTTGAAGTAACATAAAAGTTTTAAAAAATAACCATAAAAAACAACTGATGATGACAACGATTAACATCCACTCAGATCAAAATTGGTTTATTGGACCTTAAAAAAGGCAAGAGATTACTTTGATTTCTTTAGAATTTTATTTCTGTGCTTAAAAAACATCAAGAGAAGCATTTCAAGTTCACCATAGTTTTGATGACTTAGAAGGTTAGAAAGTTCAATATTGTGACAAATATTTTGAAACGGTGATCTAATTTGGGTATGCACAAGGCACTCTAAGATAAAGTGTTTTTCATCTTCAACCCTCTTATTGTCACAAAGATGACAAATTCTTTCATCCCATGGTGTTTTAGGAATTGTCCAATGCCTAGTTTCACTATGCAGCTCATGAGAGTTTGATCTTATTTTAGCAATGTCGATTTTCTTCTTTGCATTGGTCAAAATCGAGAGATACTTTTGATCTTCTAGATTAGGGTTGACCATCTCCTGATAGTATCTTAATTTTATTTTATCATCTAATTCTTTATCACACCACAAGTTCTTAAATTTAGATGTAATATTTTTTTTAATATTATCAATATTTTGTAGAATGACTTATTTCTATATTCCCCAATAATTTAGCCAAGATTTGACATCTTAATGCCATCTTTGCTTGAGTCACTAGTGGTTTTGGCTGGACTTTGAAGCATTTTTGGGGAGCCTCTTGTCATCCATGTTGTTTAACTTGTTCTTGTACATTAAGTACCAAATCATAGATGTACTCTCAATGAGGAAAAAGTTTGCTTGTATGAGGAGGATAGCATATGGTCTATTGCCTTTAATTTTGAGATTATAAATTATAAAATTCTTTTGGATCTACTCTATCTTTCTCCAAGATTCTCTAGAGATATTGCATCCCAAAACTTCACATACATATAAGATAACATGAGTGATGAGAGTCTCAAAGATGTGTTTTTTTCTTATCCCATAGTCAAAGGTCTACTAATTTACAATTGTTTTCAAGCCCATAATAAGCTTTCCACCCTCCATTTATTCTTTTCTCAATGTTCTAGTTCCAATTGAGCTTGTGATGAATATTGATTCTGAGATATTTGTATGAAGGCACTTCATCCAAGCTATTTTTGTAATATACAAAAGTATCATATGTGATCTTTTTAGATTTAATTATCACAACCTTCATTTTGTCAGTGTTCACAGTCATAATCATACTAGAGTAGAAGTCCTTGAAGATTCTTAGTTGTTTACCGAGGTCATAGGAACTCCTCACCATAAGAACAATATCATTGGTGTAAAGAATAAAGATGATGACTATACCAACAAGAGTCAAATCCASACAACATGCATCTTCCAAACAATCTTCTAACTAGTCAATGTATATGCCAAAAAGAGTAGGGGAAAGGGGACAACCTTGCTTGACTCCTGTATTACWATTAATTTCTTCTGACTAGCCCTCAATGTTCCTAAACTTGGCAATAATGTACTTATACAACCTTACCGTAATAGCTCTCAATTTAAAAGGAGATTTTAGCTCTTCTAACCTATTCCAAAGGTCAACGATGGACACCATGTCAAAATCTTTTCTAAAATCAACATATATCCATATTAACCATAATATTTTAATCATTGAAAAGTTGCTCATAAATTTAAGCCTTGGTTTTTTATTTTATTTCTCTTGGTGTTTAATAAATCTTGGGTTAAGATGGATCTATACTGGTTATTTTTCTAGAAACCATAGTAATAGGCCCTTCTAGAGTATGGGTACTAAAAAATGGACATGTTCATACAAAACTTGACAAAACATAGTCTAACCAAGGAAACATGATGCTAGGTCACTCAAATTAATGGGATTTGACAAGATTGAACGAGACCCAAAAATCCTTGGACATACTTGGGTCACAGATTGACCCTATGTTAGAAAAGGTCCAAAAAGGCCATTTGCACCCGCACCCCACCCTATTTCACTTTTCTTTAATTGGATTTTGACATATGGTTTTGCTCTAGCATTTCTAGCATTTTGCATACTGAGGGGCGGGCCATCTTGGGATAGGATAAGGATAGAAATGAGGGACTTTATCATCTTAAAAGCATTTTCAAGATATTATTTGTTGTATATTGAACTTTATTATTTACACACATGCATCCAACAAATGTGCCATACATAGAAGGGAGTGAAAACCCAAGTGCACATGCATATCTATGCCATAACCAATCGACCATTATGTTAGTAGGAATGAGACCATTATTGTTGTGGATGAACTCATTGGCATAAAACTAGCGTAGATGCATCTAAATTCTAGATCTATTAATTCCCTAGAGGGATAAAAAGAAGTTGAGATGCAAATCTCTCTATGCTTAAAATATCCCGAGTTAAGATGAATCTGTGTTGGTGTGCTATGTGTGTGTGTGTGAATGGTCATTATAATGCAACTCTCTATTGATATTATGGGTTGATAAAAAATAGTGAGGAGGAGTGTCAAACCGAATTGCCCCATATTCCTCTTCTTCCAAGTTGATATGATTTTGTTTTTTTGGTGTNTATGTGTGTGTGTGTGAATGGTCATTATAATGCAACTCTCTATTGATATTATGGGTTGATAAAAAATAGTGAGGAGGAGTGTCAAACCGAATTGCCCCATATTCCTCTTCTTCCAAGTTGATATGATTTTGTTTTTTTGGTGTTATTTTTAAATATTTCTGAATTATTATCATTTAGCCCACATTAGATTTATTAATACTACATTTTTAGTTTTCGATAACATATTATGTTGGCTAATCATATGTTAATGTTAGTGTTACGGACGAGAGATATGAGATAAACATTACAATCTCTTCATCACTGCACTATAAAATGCACCTCACTTCTCTCGATACAATCATGGCAGTGAACAAACACATCATACAGAGAAGGGAGGGGAATGGAGGGGAATGTTGAGTGAACAAACATATCAATGCTACAAGTAGTCAACCATTATGTTAGTAAGAAAGAGGTCATTGTCATTGTGGACATCCTTGTTGGCATAAAGATCATGACACCCAAGAAACATGTCATATAGATATTCCATTTATAAAAAAGTATGCAGAACATAAATAAATAGCTAGAAATGGCAGATGAACAACAATATACCCAGAACAACACCACAATAATACCAAAATGATACCAGAATAACACCAGAAATAACACTTTGATTACTAAGAGCAATGTTCACTTGCCTCTTCGAGGGGGCAACCTCCAACAGAGTAGAGCTCTATTACAATAATATCCAAGACAAAAGTTTTCATACTCTTGACTCCTATTTATACTAAATATGTCTATCAAAAGAACCATCTAGAGGAAGATCCTTCTAGAAGCGGAAGCTTCTATTAGGTCTTCTTGCATTGGACTTATTCTTCCTTATTGCTAGGCCTTATTAATATTGACCTTTATTACATGGAAATATATTATTCTACCTATGTGAGGGGTTAGGTCCTTAATATATAGAGATTGGAGCATAACATTCACTGTGTATTACTGTGACAACCAATTGACCAATATGTTAGTAGGAAGGAAATCATCACAACTTCCACCAAAAAATCAACAGATTACACCACCCTCCTCTATTCCTTGGACTCCAATAAGTCATGGAATCCATCTACCAAGCATCTCCATGTACAATTTGTGTTCCACTAAAGGTTTGGGTGTTGAATAAAAGGTTTGGGTGTTGAATAAATATCATTTTATAGGATTTCCATACCAAATAATAAATACCAATGCAAGGAGCCCACTAAGTGATTATCGACAAATCATTTATAACAATCCACAAAACTTAGACCAAAACATTCGTGAAAATTAAACTTCTAATCAATTTATTAAAAAGCACAACTAAACCATACCATTATAAACACCCTAATTTACATAAATACCATTATAAATACCTTAATTTACATAAAGTCCCTATACCATTATAAATACCTTAATTTACATAAAGCCCCTAACATATGGAGACCTTTATGCCATATTCCATCACCTTTACCCTCGTTAGCATAAGAATCTCTTTATGTGATCCATAGCATCGTTGATGTGAGGTGTACCTAGTTATCCAATTTGAAGATTTTATTGCCATAAGAATATGTTTATACCATGATCCATAGCATATGTTAGGTAATTGGTTATCCAATTTGAAGATTCTAAATGTGTTACTTTTCTATTATTCTCGTTGGAATTTCCCATATCTAACTTTAAAGCAAAATATTCACTGCCAAGTGTATCGAATCACGAACGAACTTTTTTGATATTAAAATGAATAATTATATTAATAAAAAAATTATCATTATTATAAATATTTTTTTTAAATATTAAATGAACAATTATATTAATACATTTTTTATCATTATTATAAATATTTTGATAAATATAAAAAAATTAATATATTAAAATGTTTATCTTTAATTATTATTATGAAAGAAAATTATTGTTGATATTTTTTTAATTAAAAGAAGAATATTATCCTCCACATCCTAAGTCTATACATAACATATTATTACTTTGTGAAACCATTCTAACTCACTTGAATACGATAGGAAAAAGAATCTCTATATAATGACTCGTAACATCTTTGATGTAAAGTGTAATGTTTGCCTAATCAAAAGTCAAGTTTACCCCTTCAATTAAAACAAGTGTTTTGTCAAAGTCAAATATGATGACTTTGACCATCACTATTAATAAATTTATGCAATCGACTATAGGCTGGTTATATATATTTTTATCAAAAGTCAAGTTTACCCCTTCAATTAAAACAAGTGTTTTGTCAAAGTCAAATATGATGACTTTGACCATCAATATTAATAAATTTTTGCAATCGACTATAGGCTGGTTGATTGGATATATTTTTTATTTTTTTAAGTGATAATTTTTATTATAATTTAATTGTTAATTTACAATGAAGATAACCATTACTGATTGCATATATCTTATACTTAAAATTTAAAAAAATGGAGTGTTTTTTTAGTAGAAAAATCACTAAAAAAATATATTAATTATAATTTTTTTTTTCATCTTCATCAAAATGTGAAAAGGACTAGTACATAGTCTTACTAGTCCTTCTCCACTATGAAAGAAAAGGCCTCCAAAACTTCCAAAACCTTCTCTACCAATCTGCTTGAAAAAAATACATGACTTCTTTGTTCGGTCAAATTAAAGAAACTGATTACATGACCATTCCTTGTTCGAGAAATCAAAACCACAGTCACTCAATGGCAAACAAGAATTACAACAAATTTATATGATTGGTTGGTCCCTCACTTTCTCCGTCCCAAGTGAAATATGTAAGTCTACCTTTCGGCGAGGAAAGGGCTCTCTTAAAAAGAAAATCAGCCTCCTTATTGGATTCCCTATATATATGATGGAAATTTATACCTTGAAAGGTTGCCATCTGCTCTTTTATCCTAGTCTTCCATCCTTCGATATTGATGGCTTGAAGATTCCCTTTGGAATTAAGCCAATCAATGATCACTTTGAAATCCCCCATAACCTGCAGATTTTGAATTTCCAGAAGTCTTGCTATCGTAAGCGCTGCCCAAGCTCCCATTAATTTTTCTTTAGTGTTGGTTCCTGCACCACAGTTTAAGTACCAACTGTAATCCGGTGCCTCAGTACATTTCAATGTACCTCCTACCCCACATCTGGACCCCCCTGCCTCCGCTACCCCATCAAAAAATGCCATTGTATAACCTTGAAATATGAAAAAAGGTTTTATTCTCAAACCCTGAGAATTACTATCTCGAGGTTTTTTTGTGAGCGCTCCAAGGATCTTGAAGACCACAGTGGTTACCGAAGGTTGCTTCCTTTGAAGATAGCCGAATTGTGTTCATTCAAGATATGCCAAGTCGTTATTAGTGAGAGAATCTCAGGCGCCGATCTGTTCAGTGACCACACTTCCATACACTAGTCTAAAGTAGAGTCATTCCATCCGAAGTTTGATTTTAACCGCTGAGAAAGATGAGCCCACACTCTCTTTGTGAAGTCGCAGTGGATGAGAAGATGAGAAGTATCTTCAGAATTCATTTTGCATAGAAAGCAAAGTCCTGGCCCTATCCACCCTTTCTTAAGAAGAATGCTCCAGGTTAGTATTTTATTTTCCGTTGCCAGTAAGAAGAACAAAATAATTTTTAATTGGATACACCACTTCCAGCGATCGACCTTCCAACCGCTCCAAATTGGCAATGGTTGAGTGGAACGAATTGCATTGTAGCAATTTGTGACTGAGAAATCCCCCGACCGATCGCCTCCATCCTGTCTCAATTCGTCTTTTTTAAAAGAGGACAGAGTAATCCCCTCTCCACACAATGCTTTAATGAATGTTGACCATTCAATTGTTTGGGCACCTCCCAAAAAAAATGGAATTGTCTAACTATTTTATGGTTTTTTGGGGGATTCGTCATGAATCACTATTTTTGCTTGTTCGAAATCCATTTCTGAATATAGAAATAGATTCAACATGCTGAAGAACCTACCAGATTTCGGGTGAATATCATCGAAAAAAATCGTTATTTCATAAAAACATTTAGCATACGTCAAAAATTGATACCGACCTAAATAATGAAGTCAATATCTCAAATAACTGGAGTTACATTAAGTTTAAAAATTAGAATAACTTTTCTGTTTTGTTTTTTTCAATTTCTTGACCATTGAACACCGAAATTCTTGCAATAATGAACAAATGAGTTGGCCGACAGATCAAAGACTTCCATCTTTCTTAATTAAGTTTGACTGAGGGCAGGCAGCTTTGATTTGAATTGGGGATTCCTCTTCCGCCCTGATTCTTCACTTGACTTTTGACTACATTCTGCTTTTTAATGCCCGGCCGGCCATGACAGAGGGAGCCCGCTCGTCTGCTATTTCTGATAATTTCCAGACCCAGATTTGAGAAATTTCAATGGCGAGAGGCAGAAGAGACCTCGAGATTTCGATTCCCCCGTTCTTTACATGCCCGATCTCGTTGGAATTGATGAATGATCCAGTGAGCACGTGCACGGGAGTGACCTACGACCGGGCGAGCATCGAGAAATGGATAGACGACGGGAACAACACCTGCCCGGCCACGCTGCTGCCCCTGGTCACCAAGGAGCTCATCCCCAATCATACCCTGCGACGCCTCATACAGGCCTGGTGCGGAGCCAACAGCGCCAAGGGCGTCGAGCGCATCCCCACCCCGAAAACGCCTGCGAATCCCCACACGGTCAGGTGGCTGTTTCAGGAGATCGAATCCGCTGGAACGACCCGGATCGAGGCCCTGCAGAGGCTCAAGAGGCTGGCCAGGGACAGCGTCCGGAACGCCATCTGCATCTCCGACGAGGGCGGGCCCGCGGTCCTCGCTGGCGTGCTGAGGGAAAACAGGGACGAAGAAGGCCGGGTTGCCTGCGAGGAAGCGGTCGGCGTGCTTGCCGTGCTTCCGCTGGATGAAGCAACGAAGAGAAAGGTCGGTGGGGCGGCGGAGCTGGAGGCCATGGCGGGCTTGCTGCGGAGCCGAAACGTGGAGGCGCGGATCGGGAGCGCCGAGGTCATCGAGAGGCTGACGACGGACGAAAGGGTCCTGTGGCAGATTTCTGCGGTGGACGGACTCATAGAAGGCCTGGTGGACATGTTGAGGAGCCCTCCGGCGGTGAGGGCGGGTTTGAAAGCCCTGCTGGCGGTCTGTTCTGTTGCAAAGAACCGAGCCGAGGCCATTGAAGCCGGGGCCGTCGAGAGACTGGTGGATATTCTGATGGAACGGGACGCGGGCGTGGACGAACCGTGCCTTTGCCTCTTGGAGTCGCTGTGCCGGTGTGCGGAGGGCCGGGCGGCGGTCGCCGGTCACGCGCTGGCGGTTCCTGTTATTGTGAAGAAGATGTCGAGGTCGTCCCCGTTAGCCACCGAGTACGCGCTCGGGGCGTTGTGGTCGGTTTGCGGGCACTGCCGGAGCGAGAACGTGCACCGCTACGCGGCCGAATCGGGCGTTTGCTCCAAGCTGTTCTGGCTTCTGCAGGTGGATTGCACCCCCAAGGCGAAGCTGAAGGCCAGCGAGCTTATAAGATTGATACACAGTACTTGCAGGGATTGCCCTTGCTGTTACACGAATTCGTTTTTGCAGAATGCAGCGCTGCTTGAAGATGACTGACTCACTAATGTCAATGTGAACGGTAGACTTTAAAGCTGTGTACTTTCTGTCAGATGATGTTCCAGTGGGAGTCTACTACAATCGGCCCTGGCCCAAGTTCAAGTCTTATGGTCCAGGTTCAATTCTCAGTACATTCTTCAAAATCCATAAAACAGTAGAAATCCCTAAAACAATAGGTCCCATGAATATTATCCTCCCTCAGGAAAAAAATCGAGTGGTTCTTGTTAAAAATTAAATAAATTATGTGTAACTTTGATGAGCACTGCCATCTACAGCTGAATAGAACAGAAAACTAAAAGCATTCACATTTCGGCCAGCTAAGTTATTGATTTTTAGGTGGAGGGAAGCAAGGTGTTTTACAGTGTGGCTTAGGGGAGATGTGCCTTTGTATCTGTATATACATAATTCGTGTATGTGGATGAGGGCAAGGTTTTTTACAGCACTGGGTGAGACTAGATGTGTATATATATTTATGTTTGCAATTCATGTATGGATATGTTTGTGGATAATATTAAATTAAAACAACTCTTCTCAGCTGTAGTCTAATTGTAAGTTTTTTATATCTTAAGTTAAGTTTAAATTAATAAAATCAAAAACATAAAAATGTTTTTATCTTAAAAGCATAGTATGATGAGTATGATGATAAGGGGTTAAAATGAATAAAATCATGTAAGTTTTTTATATCTTCAGTTAAGTTTAAATTAATAAAATAAAAAACATAAAAATGTTTTTTATTTTAAAAGCATAGTATGATGAGTATGATGATAAGGGGTTAAAATGAATAAAATAAAAAAGATGATGATGGTAAGGTATTTCACAGTAATGGTTTTATAGTATGATTTAAAAGTTAAAAYTGTTTTTGTTTGGTTAAGAATTCATTTTYTTTTAACCTAAAGAAGCAGGTTAATAACTTAAAACCAAGACATATATGACAGGAATGAAAATCCTACCCCTTAAAGATCACTAACAGATTATTCCAAATAATGGTTTTCCTCCATTCCAAGTACTGATTTTCCTCTCCTCAAGAATCACTAACAAACAGATTATTCGAAGTAAGGGTGATGGTTTTCTTAATGTATAAAAAAAAATGTTTCACAGACAATAGCCCAAAACCAAAAAACATATGGTAGGAATGAAAATCCTACCCCTTAAAGATCACTAACAGATTATTCCAGGAATGAAAATCCTACCCCTTAAAGATCACTACACTAACAGATTATTCAAATAATGGTTTTCCTCCTTTCCAAGTAATGATTTTCCTCTCCCTCAAGAATCACTAACAAACAGATTATTCGAAGTAAGGGTGATGGTTTCCTTAATGTATAAAAAAACAGTGTTTCACAGACAGAGTGAGTGAATGGACATGTAACTTTATATATGCAATATTCAATACCAGTAAGAAAAGAAGTGATTTTATTTATTTAATTTCTCAATTCAGGGAAGGGGAAATGTGTTTTTTTAGAAAGATATGACTTTTTAAATGGTTAAGAATATGCCTTTCCTCTTAAGACATTACAAGTTCCAATCCAAAGAGGGGTAGGGTGTGTATACGTCCGTAGAGGGAGATCCCTTGTCCCACAATATAGTTATTAAGTCTTAGTGGACGTTAATCATCATCATCATATAAACAGATATAGATTTAAAATAAATTTATTAAATTTATAGAGAGATCTGTACTGTGTTATATTTAATACCAATAAAAAATAAATATGACTTTATTTATTTAGTTTCTCAATTCCTGGAAGGGGAGATGTGTTTTCTGAGAAGGATATGACCTTTTATATATAAATTTATTAAATTTATGGAGAGATCTGTATTGTGTTATATTCAATACGTTATATTCAATACCAGTAAGAGAATATGTGACTATTTATTTAGTTTCTCAATTCCAGGAAGGGGAGATGTGTTTTCTTACAAGGCTATGACTCTTTATATATAAGCAGATATAGACTTAAAATAAATTTATTAAATTTATGGAGAGATCTGTACTGTGTTCATAAACAATCATTCTATAACGATAAAATTACTCAAATATTTTTGACTATGTGGATATACAATATTAAAATAAACGCATGTGGGTAGGTGGGGTTTGCCACTTTCCATATTCCTTCTAATGCTGTGGTAGGTGTTGAAAATGATTGTAGACTTGTGGCAAAGTCAGCGATTGGACTTAGTCCACAATCCACTGCTTTTTGAGAATCAAATCTTTTTACTTTTTCTTGATTTATCACTACAGAAATGAAATTTCTATGATTTAAAATGCAAGTAACTTTCTTTCCCTGGCTAAGAAGCAAAGACTTTATGCGAGTTTTATGTTTTTTTTTGGTTTTTTCAATCTCATCTTGCATTGTCACTTTCTCATGGCATGTTGGTTTGAAATGCAATTCTAAGATTCAAATGTTTTTTTCTTTGTTGGTTTTTTATTATTCAAATGTTTTTTCTTTGTTGTTTTCTTTTAGATTAAATATATATTCCTTTTTGTACGTATTAGCTTTAATTTCGTTAGCTTTTGTTTGCAGATCTATTTTTTTCAAAAAGGAAAAGGAATTTTTTAAAATTTATATTGAAAAAGCTTTTATAAAAAAATGTGGACAGCATATGTAGTCTCTTCTAATAAAAAAAGTCATTCAACATAAGAATCCAGGTCTTAAAAAAACAATAAACATAATACTAAAGCAGAAATGAGAGCAGCCGATGAGGACTCGTCATAATCATTAGAAAGCAAAAATAAATTTAAATTAATATTCACAAATAGGCCTTTGGGCATGTGAAAAAGTCCCAAAAATTTGGACTTGACCAGTCAGTTAAGTACTCGAAGCTGGATTTCTCACCAAAACCTACCAGAGCAACTCCAAAACCTACCAGAGCAACTCAACAAAGTAGAAAGTAATAAATTTTCACAACAGGGATTAAGATTTCTTTCACATGCAGCAAACCCGATGCTAGAATATGCTCCAAACGAAATGCCCATTTTCTATTTCTCTCTACCAGTGACAAAAAGAAAAAGCTTTCAGAGATTACATGATAAACTCCACACCCATGTCCTTGAAATCTCTCAACTAAATACCCACTATCCAAATCATAAACATTTTAATTAGACTCTGCATAAGCCTGCAGAATGTTCCCAAAAAAACTGCATGAGTGCTGAAATTGAAAAAGCTTTCAGAGATTACATGATAAACTCTACACCTGTCCTTGAAATCTCTCAACTAAATACCCACTATCCAAATCATAAACAATTTAATTAGACTCTGCATAAATTTGCCGAATGTTCCCAAAAAAACTGCATGAGGGCTGAAGCTAAGAATGTTGAAGGTGTAACTCAATGCAATAATCTTGGAATGGGTTGAAGGTCTAACTCAATACAATAATCTTCCAAAATTGGAATGGTCCATCAGAGATTTTTAGAAAAGGAACATATATTGAACTAGTCCCTGCCCTCGTCCTAATCTTCTTACTCCTCACACTCCCTCAAGCAGTTGAACCTCTAGCTATCATCTAATCTGTTTTTTACTTCTCAACTCCAATAGCTTCACTTCAATTATGTTGCTCTCCTCCTTCAGTTCCTCAAGGTCCCAATTAACAGCCTACTTTCTGCGATTTGAATTTAAATCCATCAGTTCATGCTTTCTATGGCTTCATTCATGCCCATCAAAGCTCTAAGGTCGCTTGCTTAAAAGGGAGATACCTTCTTGCAGCTTTGTGATGAGCTGAGGAATCTTCATGCTAAAATTCCAAGCTAATAGAGGAAACAGAAAACAAGCCAAAGAAATCAAAAGGATTAGCATTGAAGAGGTCCCAGCCTATGGAGAATTAATATGCTTGAGGGATACACAAATGATACCTTTAAACCAGATAAGCATGATCCACTTTTACAGTTTTTTTCTTTTTCTTTTTAGGGAGGGGAAGGGGAAGAAGGATCTAAAACCGAAAGGGTTACATATGCTTAATTACAAAAGAATATTGAATCCAATCTCACAGAGTTTTTTAAATAATCACAAAAGTCCAAATTACCTAACCAATAAAAAAGTTCAAATTGTTAAAATTTCCCTTATAAATTTGATCAGCCAAGGAATTCCATGGATCAAGGAATGTGCATGACAGTAAATTGATTACAATTTTTGCTTGAAACCTATAGCTACTATAGAGTAAAGAATCGCAAAAGCCCAAGTTACCTAACCAATAAAAAGGTTCAATTTTTAAAATTTCCCTTCTAATAAATTGGATCAACCAAGGCATTCTATGGGTCAAAGGAATGCGCATGACAGTAAATTGATTACAATTGTTGTTTGAAATCTATAGCTAGTACAAAATGTCATATTAACAGATAAAAATTTAAAAAGTTCAAATTTTTAAATTTCCATTCAAATAAATTTGATCGGCAAAAGCATTCCATGGGTCAAGGATTTTGCATGACAGTAAATTGATTACAACAGTTCCATGGGTCAAGGATTTTGCAGGACAGTAAATTGATTACAATAGTTGTTAGAAATCTATAACTAATATAGAATAAAGGATCACAAAAGCTCGTTCAAATTTTTAAATTTCCCTTTTAATAAATTTAATATGCCAAGGCATTACATGGCTCAAGAAATGTGCATGACAGTAAATTGATTACAATTGTTATTTGAAATCTATAACTAATATAGAATGTTGTATTTGAAATCTATAACTAATATAGAATGTTGTATTAAAAGAGGTTTGAAGTACAAACATTTTTAGAGCTTCTGCAGTTCATACTAAATTATTAATATATTCAATCTTCTTAACATGTAAGCTTTTGCAGCATACTGTTAATTTTTAGCTAAACATTTTTGATGAACACTTCACCCATTCTCATTTTTCAAATGTGCTCCCAAGGATGGATGAAGTGTTCACCCAAAATCTCAATCTAAAAATTACTTATGCAGATTTAACCAAAAAATTTCACTCGCAATATTCAATCCTTTTAAAGTGAAGAGAGTTAACGATTTTAACTCCATTGAGGTGGCCCTTGGCCTTTTGTGAAAATATTGGTATGAACCTAGTGCCTAATTTAAATGTGAATTTTTGCTTTGGCCAAAGACCATGATTATTACTTTGATCAATTGGTAGAAAAAATTAATATCCTTAGTTGGTGGATTATAACCTTGATATTAATATACCTGCAAACATTTTTACAATTTGGTGGTGAATTAACCTTGATATCAATATACTTGCTATCATTTTTTTCAAAGTGCTTCTTTTAAACTCTAGAAGCATTACCATTGTCTTGAAATACATCAAGCACACAAGCAGCTCATTTTCATGACTGAGAAGGCCCTCGAAGGATAAATCACTAATAAAAGGTATTTTTTTCAGCCAAATTGCTACAACAAGGATGTGGTTCATTTTTCAAGCAGGACAACTCTAAAAGATAAAATCACTAATCACAAACAACCTTTCCTTTGAGTAAACTCTTGTGTCAAGTGAATACTTTTCTATCAAAATCACCCAAAATCTGCACTTGACCCAATCATTTATTCCTACATGTGTGAAATTGAAATTTGGTAGGTAGCCTCAATATTACACCAACAAGAACCTAAATGAAGAGAGATAAAAATGTATAACCTTCATGCATTTCTCTTACATAATTTGAATGGGCATTAGCCTTTATTAAAAATAAAAACATAAAACATCCACCTCAACATTCTAAATTAGACAACTGACACAGTGAAATGGGGATACGAGTATCCAGCACGATACAGATAGACCCTTGAAACGAGACATGGGGGGACATGTAAATAGTGTATATATAAATTATGTTGTTCTCCTCCTTCAGTTCCTCCAGGTCCCAATTAACAGCCTACTTTCTGCGATTTGAGGTTAAATCTGAGGTTAAATCCATCAGTTCATGCTTTCTGTGGCTTCAATCATGCCCATCAAAGCTTCCCTTCTTTCTTCCCTAAGGTCGCTTGATTAAAAGGGAGATATATTCTTGTAGCGTTGTGATGATGAGCTGAGGAGTCGTCATGCTAAAATTCCAAGCTTATAGACGAAACAGAAAACAAAGCAAAATAAATCAGAAGGATTATCATGGAAGAGGTCCCAGCCTATGGAGAATTAATATGTTGAGAGGTACAAAGGGATACCAAAATGATACCTTTAAACCGGACTAAAGCATGATCCACTTCTACAGTTTTTTCCTTTTCTTTTTCAGAGAGGGGAAGAGGTCTAAAACTTAAAACTTAAAAGGTTAATAAGTACCAAAAAAAAATATTGAATTCGATCTTACAGAATTCTTTTTATGAATCACAAAAGCCCAAGTTACCTAACCAATAACAAAGATTCAAATTTTTAAATTTCTATTCAAATTTTTTTATCAGCCAAGACATTCCACGGATAAGCCGAAAAGGATGTGCATGACAGTAAAATGATTACACTTGTTTGTTAAAAAAAATAATTTAAGAATCACAAAACCCCAAGTTACCCAACCAATAAAAAGTTCACATTTTTAAATTTCCATTCTATAAATTTGATCAGCCAAGGCATTGCATAGGTCAAGGAATGTGCATGACAGTAAATTGATTACAATACTTGTTTGGAATCTATAACTAATATAGAATAAAGGATCACAAAAGCCCGTTCAAATTTTTAAATTTCCTTTCTAACAGATCTGCCAAAGCATTCCATGGTCAAGGAATGTGCATGATAGTAAATTGATTACAATTGTTCTTTGAAATCTATAATTAATAAATAATGTTGTAATAAAAGAGGTTTGAAGTACAAACTTTTGTAGAGCTTTTGCAGTTCATGCTAAATTACTAAGATATTCAACCTTCTTAACATTTAAGCTTTTGCGGCAGACTGTGATAGTAATTTTTAGATAGACATTTTTGGTGAACACTTCATCCATTCTCATCTTTCAAATTTGCTCCCTGAGGATGGTTGAAGTTTTCACCCAAAACCCCAGTTTGAAAATTACTCATGCAGTTTTAACCAAAAACTTTTACTCACAATATTCAACCCTTTTAAACTGAAGAGAGTTTCACAATATTCAACCCTTTTAAACTGAAGAGAGTTGGGGCTTTTAACTCCTTTGAGGTATGTTAGCACACTTTTTGGCCCTAAATCAAATCTGAAATACAGTAAACATCAGCGGGTAAAAGATGCTCATTCTAGGAGAAAGTGCCCTAAGTGTCACCGACAAATCTCCTCTCCAGTTGGGCTGGTGCGTGCCAACCTCAAGAGGGGTCCATAAGTGTTTTCTTGCTATCATAAACCTGCAAAATTTGCAATTAAATACCTTAAAACAACAACAAGAAAATTCATCTTTGGGTAGGGCTAAGCCACCGAAGGGTAAGTAACACTATTTAAAATTTTATTGGAGGAAAAACCTTGCAACATAAGTAATTTTAATGAAAGTGAGGGGAGGGAAGTTGCAATATTATAAGGCTGAAAACAGGACAACGATATGCTAAAAGCAACTTAATCAATGCATAAAAATTAATAAAATACCGACAATAATTGACAGCTTGATACCAGCACATCAAAATTTTATTATTTATCTTGCCAAAGGGTTGTTTGTACCACTAAACACAAGTATATAACCGGCAAAGTATTGCTCTTTAATCACAAACCACAAGCTAGAATAAGGAGAAGAATGATGAGAGAGAGAGAGAGAGAGAGAGAGAGAGAGAGAGAGAGTACTACTATTGCTCAGAGAAGTCGACCCTAATCAATGAAGAGGAGCCTCATTATATAGGAGAGTGAGGGTGCATCAAGGAGGAAAAGATTGGAGGGTGCATATGTGGAAAAATAGGAGGTAAGGCACATGGAATAGGTGAATGGGATGCGTGGGATAATAATGCACATGAGGAGAGGGAGAGAGGAGTTTAAGTGACACACGTGGGAGAGATAAAGGGAAAGTGTGTATAGAAAGAAGAGAAAGGGGGACACACATGTGAGAGATAACTAGAAGGAAAGGTCCATTTAATTCAGGGATGCACTAAGAATAAGGAGAGGGGACTCACGTGTGAGATGGAAAGTGAGAGATGAGTGAGGGAGATGTCTATGCATGAAAAAAAGAGCTCACATGTGTGTGAGACAAGAGGTAGACATGTGCACAAGAGAAAATAACACATGTGGAAGAAAAATGGCGTAATGTGAGATATATAAGAGAGAAGGAGGTGCATGGGAGAAGGTGAAAGATGGGAAACATGCTCATCCCAAAAATAAGAATGATGTGAAGACGTGTACGGGAGAGAAGGAAAGTTTGAAGTGGGAGAAAAGAGAAGTGGATCTTTAGTTAACTCATTTACGCTATTGCATGCCATTTGACGAGTTCCAACTCACTCACACGCCTTGATTTTCTTGTAGAACATGCCACATGCCCTCAAAGGTGCATCCCACATTGTGCTCATGTAATGAAGCACCACATGTCACACTCTTACTTTCCCAAATGTTATAATTTTGACTTGCCACTTGTCACCTTGCATGGGAACCACCTCTGCTAAAAATAGAAGTCCGACGATTTTTTTTTGAAAACACCAAATATGTTCGGGACTACTAGAAGAACCCTGCCAAATATAGTATGTCTAAAAATAGGCATTGCTAAAAATTGTATTTCCTCGCATGTCAATGAAAATATACTCATTGGATTCGATTTTCAGTGAGGAATCCGAATATGTGATTAGAATCATCATTTGAGACATGGAACTCCACCTGCTAAAAATAGTAAACTGCTTGCATGTCATTCAAAAAAGGCTCAATGGACTTGTGAGCTTGCAAGGACTTTGAATATGTGATCAATACTACAATGTAGACCTCCGATCTTTATCTCAAAAGTACGAAATATACTATATTTAAACATCTCTCTCCATCCATGAAAACCCATGCAAACTTCTGTCTCTGAAATAAAGAACACTCCCTAACCAATTTTGTACTTATACTCATATGGGAACCAACCTCAGCTCATACCAAGTTGTCTCTGGAAAAATCTTTGAATGACAGCCAAAATAAGTCATGCTAGCTCTTAACCCTCATGATTTTCAAGGAAGAAAATCTAGGGGTTAACAATGGTGACTCAAGGGGACGAGATCCCCCTGCGAAATGTCGAAAACCTATGAATCTCTGTGTCTAAAAACTGTTAATAATGCTCTGAGTTAAAATTGAAGAAACATACCAGTAGACCCCTGTACCTGTCAATGTGACCTGTAACCCAAAATGCCTATCCAGTGGGCATTGGAGTAAAAAACCATATGGTCCTCATGCTGACAAATTGGAAAGGAATCTCATCCAAATATGCTACCTGCTACCACCTACCATGTACACACCTCCTTGCGGAAAATGCGTTGAATTCAACACATGGGAGAAAGTCACTTAGTCATATTTCAATAATGTAAAAAAATTTCAAATGCGACGGAACCCACCAATAATGCGAATGGGCCCTAAGGTACGAGCACAACCTGTCCATGTGAAAGATATTCTAACATTGAACAATGTCAAGGATCACTCGATCAAGGCCCAATGATGCCCATCCTTGTCCCTAGATATTCTAACAACCATCAAGGTGCCCTACTTCTAGATCATCCCTAGATAATGTGTTGGAGTCGATGCAGGATGATCTACTGAAAGGAAAAAGTATTGATGAAAACTCTTCCCTTGGCACAAAGTGATAACTCAATAAGATATAAGATGTATGGTACCATGTCCCTACTATTGGATGGGGGGATGAACGACTAAAAAATGATGACTCAATGGAAAGCAATAAAGAGACAAACAAAAGATGACTCAAGACTCTCCTATGTCTCTTCAACTCTACCCTTCCTAATAGAATCAATGTTTTCGAAAACGAACAAACGACCCCTCATCTAGGCTCACTCTAATGATAACACAACAAAAGACTTGACAAATATATGATAAGACATTCAGAGGCTTTAACCCAACCGAACAATAATGTAAGGAGAAAACTACATCACAAGACATGACTATCTATTTGGGGCGCTCGATACCTCGTTAGAAAGATCTATCTGAGGACTACAATTTTTGTGTGAGAAAAATATCCGAGGACTACAATTTTTGTGTGAACTTCCATGTTGCTCCCCATTTTCCCAAAAAATGTCATTTAGGGCCTCAAAACGGCTCTGGAAGTTCAGGACCCGAAAAACTGCTAAAAATAGTAAATTACCAAAATTGCCAGAAAATTGTTTTGAGCCAGTTGGAAAAGGTGGGTGGCCACCGATATCCACCTAGATCACATGCATTCTGGAATGGGGAAGAATGGAAATAATGGAAGAGAACCCCCCAAGAATGACGAGTTTTCCAAATATAACTGCATGTCCCAATCCGACACTTGTCTTCAAGAAGCTGCATGAGCTTCACATATAATTCGTTCCCTTCCCACAGGAACTTAAGATAACATAGGTTATTTCCCAAACCTTAGTATTTTAGGAAATATATTATGATATTCCCTTAGAGATAAACCCTCAAGATTATCCCTTTTTCCTAGCCTCTTAGCCCCTTCCCTTTCCCTACCTAGTGGAGCTTAGTCCCCCATTGTCTTTTATCGTGGTCGGTCTACATGCAACGATGAATTTATATTAATGATATGAGTATTTAGATATACTAAAATAGGCTCATTATCCTTTAGCATCTAGGCTCTCCAACCTAACCATCACATAAGCCTTCTAGCTTATAATCATTTGGATCACCAGCGTATAAAACATGTTACATTTACAATTACAGCTGGGTCTCAGTCTTGGGATATTACAATCAGTCTTGGAAACAAAAATGTTGTGGAAAAAAATGTTCTACTTGTTGAAAGTATGAAGCATGCTTTTCTAATTGTGAGCCAAATGTGCGATCATGAACACACAATTATATTCAATTCAAAAGAATGTGAAATAAGGAAAGAAGGATCACAAAGACTAGTGGAAACAATGAAAAGGACTCCAAACAACATATACATCTTGAATGAAAAAGAAAGATGTTGTATGGGAAAAGAAGATGAAATTTGTCTTTGGCATAGGAGAATAGGCCATATACACTTTGATAATATTGTCAAGATCAACAAGAAGCAAGTTGTAATAGAAATGCCAAAAATTACAAAGCCAACAAATACTATCTACAAGCATTGTCAGCATGGAAAACAAACAAAAGTTGAATTCAAGCCAGGAATACTCTACGCCAAAACCATTGGATATTGTAAACACTAATTTGTGTGGGCCCACTAGAACAAAAGGACTAGAAGGTGAACAATACTTCATGCTACTCATTGATGACTACACTAGAATGACATGGGTTTGCTTCCTCAAGAAAAAGTCAGAAGATTTCGAATGTTTCATGGTATTCAAGGAACTGGTTGAAAATGAAATTGATTTGAAAAACAAATGTTTAAGATCATATAATGGAGGTGAGTTTACTTCAAATGAATTTAGGGATTTCTGTGAATAATAGGGAATAAAAAGACAATTCTCTATAGCTAGAACACCTCAACAAAATGGAATTGTTGAAAGGAAAAAATGAATTGTTCAAGAAATGGCTAGAACCATGTTGAGTGACTCTAAGCTAAGTGATATCTTTTGGGGACAAGCAATGCATATAGTTGTTCATATTTTGAACAAAGGATTGATCAAAAGTAATAATGATAATACTCCACGTGATGTCCCATTCCCAAGAGTAGGTTAGCAGAGAGTGACTTAGTAGTCTATTTGTTCTCGTAGACTATAGTTAGGCACACACAGGGAACAAGAGGAGAAATAAGGGGTGATTTAGTGGCTAAATGATGAATTAAGCCAAAAAGCATAGGAAAAGTCACTTAAGCTAAAGTCAATGGAGAAATAGAATGAAAAGGTGTTGACGGGGAGACGTAATTAATTAATTAATCACCTTAGGAGGAAAAACACCTAGCATAAGTGATGTCAACGAAGAATTAGATCAGGAAGAGTATAAAGGGAGGAATTCGACCTAATTCCTTAGGAAATATATTATGATATTCCATGTTGGCACCAGACCGAAGTGGAAAGAAGGATGATCGTGAGAAAGAAAGTGTGCAGAAACTGAAGTAACAACTGGAATGTAACACAACACGCGCGCATGCAAAGAAAGCGTGCACAAGGAAAGTGACAGCTGGAGGAAAAAAAGCACATGCGCATGGGAGGAAATCCCAACGTCGGTAGGGTTAGGGTTTTGGTAATGCATTGTAAATGGCTGAAGAACCTGATATATATAAATATAGATACACAAGTATCATAGAGAGGTTGGATTTAGACACACGGGTATCATACAAAAGTTGGTTCACTTCTTGTAGTAGTTCAACTTTTGTATTGTTCCATCGTAGCGATGTATGAGTTGATGCGTTATGTAATATTGTCATGAACCATTTTTGTAAGCTGTTGAGATAAGAACAGAGGAGAGAAGGAATATCTGAGGATTAGATCACAGGCTGTGGAGCATGGTGCGATCTAGTTCGCCTCATATATATCTGACCCATTTTGAGGAGAATTGTAAGAGCGCGGTGTTGGAGATGCATACCTACCATAATAAAAGAGACAAGAGCCAAATATTTGTGGACATAGCCCGGNAGCCCGGGGGGGGGTGAACCATGGTAATATACGTGTAATGTGATGAATGCATGTATATATTTGTTTCTTTAAGCAATTAGTTGTTATGCTTAATGAATGAGTTAATACATTGTTACAGAATACGATTGTGGTGTTCGGGAAATGAACTGTGAAAGATAGATGCGTACCCGTGAGTAATAGTAGATTGTGATCCCAATTCATAGTACATGGCTCTGAATAATAAACCCCTATCTCTTACTCAATCCTAGGTTGTAAACACTTGAGTCTTACAACCACCCATTTAAAGCTATCTCGGGTGAGACTGTGCAGTGCACCCTGTGTACTGTGTCTTCTTCTGGTTTACCAGGAGGGCTGATAGTTTTAGAGGCTTTGTTGGAAACCTGAAAGACATGAACTCTGCGTCAATAAATCAGACGGTAAGGGAGAGTAGATAACCAACAAATGGTTCTGTTGCCGTGTTAATAGGTACAAGAGAGGACTGAGTAGATGAGATAGATTGAGAAAGAAAAGAACGAGGGAAAGAAGAGAGCAATGAGCCACTAGAAAGGAATGTTGAGACCTTGGAACCCCATGAAAGAATAAATCGAAGGTTGGTTGAGAACCAAAGAGCTAGATCTTGCGCAGAATGACAATAGAAACCCTAGAATCACACCTCGCAAATATCTAGATAAATACGTGTTTACTGATTTACACGAAGTCTTTTTTTGTGATTTTCCGCATCTACTACAGGAGTGGATACTAAGGTTGAAGGATAACCATGTGACGAACCGGATTTGAAAGCTAGATTGGACTCCAGTACAGATTGAGCAGTTACAACAGGTGAACAACAAATTCACCCGTGCAGTAGACTTTTGGTTTGACAGTATTGTGGCAGGTTTCATCACAGAGTTTGCAGTTGACGCAGCGAAGTCATACAACGCAGGAGAGCAAGAATTTCTACATGGACCTCGAGGAAGGTACATTCGATCACTGTATACTTCTATTAATATATTTTTATATAGCAAAGGTGTAATGAAAATGGAATCCGAAAACTAAACTTCCCTGCGTGCATGGGGGAAGAGGGGAAGCACTAACAAAGAGGGGATAAATGGAAGGAGATAAGGATAAATGAAAGAAGGAGGAGGAACCTTTGGACCTGATCATGATGGATGACGACCAACTCAAGTGGATCTTGGCCTCAACAGAAAAGACACATAGTGGAGTACCCTACCAATATAAGGTGAATACCAAGAAGAGAGCCGTAGCCACGAGGGAAGGCTTGGCGAGCGATGAGGAAGAGGTAGAGGATCTCTGGGTTGTGGAGCAGATTGTGGAAATCCCGCACGCAACATATGAGAGGAAGATGAGAGGCTCGAGAAYAGGAGAAGAAGGMAACCATCCTATCCATATTAATGTCAGTGTGGAACCCATAAACCCATGTGCGACTAGTACACCAAAGATAACACCACCGTTTATACAACCAAGGTTAGGACGAAGTCCAACAACAAGAAGCACATCTACACAAGGAACAACAATTGGAGGAATCAGTTCAGGCAACACTAGTCAAGTATCTACACCACACGAAGGAGGTAGTAGTTCAGTATTCAGAATGGCAGGACACGATCGCACTATCTGATTACCAGAATTTTGGGGAGAAGCAACAAAAGACCCTGAGAAGCATTTGTTCATTTGCGAAAAGATTTGGGAAGAAAAACAAATCACTGATGAAGATACCAAACTCGCGCAACTAGCGATTACGCTAAGAGACTATGCACTAGAATGGTACATTAGTCTAGACACTAACAGTGCCCCGGGAATGACAATGAAACTGACATAAATTAATAAGCTACTGATTAATGAGTTCCAGAAGCCGAGCTCAGAGGATCAGTACATGAACGAGATGATCGAAATAAGACAGAAACCAGGAGAATCAGTATGGGATATTGATAAGAGATTCAAGGGACTAAAGGGAAACCTAAAATGCCTGATGACCGATATGCAACATCAACACCTATTTGTCAACTCACTACTCCCACACTTAAAATATCCCTTACGCCAACATAATTTTCAGACGTAGGCAGAGGCTTTGCAGGAATCCTTACAACTAGAAGAGAACCAGTACCAGTAGACGGACCTGACTATCGAAGAGCTGAAGGAGGATTTGAAGAATTTAACATTTCAACTGAACCAGAATAAGAACAAGGACAAACAAGCAACCATTTGGTGCACCACATGTAGGACGGAAGGACACCACAAGAATGAATGCCCAACATTTGCGCAGTATATGGAAAACGGTATGCCAAACCCTCTACCACAGGGAGGATTATGGTGCAAAATATGAAAGAGACCAGGTCACGACCCTTACCAATGCACAATGATGCAGAAATACCAAATGGTTCTAAATAATTCATATTGCACCTTTTGTAAGTCAGTGGGCCACAACGACAAAGATTGCAGAACTATGGAGCTGATGCGGGAAATAACATCAAATGCATACAGGGTACAGGCTAAAATGATGACTGGTCAAGCAGCGCTACAATTCAATCACGCCCCAACTCCATATAGCACTGCGCAACAACAATTTAATACTGCACAACAACCATACAATAATGCGCAGACGCAGTACAACCCGACACAACCCCAATACACTACCACACAGTACAATCAAGCACCACAGTATAACGTGCCGAGAGGTGATCGAGAAGGCTACCGAGGAGGAGGAAGAGACATAGGAGGTTTTGACCGAGGTAGAGGACCAGTCACATGTCAAAATTGTCAGAAATAGGGAAATTATGCACGGGAATGCCCACTTCCACCAGCAAATTGTATGTATTGCCGTGCATTGGACCATGATACAAAGGAATATCTGACACTACTAGTAAAGATTTAGGAAAAGAGGAACCAAAACAATCAGAATGTTCAATGGATTTCAGCCAAAGCAAGGTTGATGGACGACACATCAACATAGTCACTTGTGGAGGAATGAAAACCGACAATGACGCAGTTCGACAGGAACCATCACATAACCAATGGGTAAAGAAGAACACTGAACCAATAAAGCAGTTCGATGAGCAAAAAGAAAAGGAGACCTTTAAGGAAGCCAGACAAGAAATTCAGAAGGAGGACACAACATCGACTTCAACTGCACAACCATTCAAGGAAGCTCCAGAATATGAGACGCCGCCCTCACTGGATCATACCAACGGAACGCAATCCACAGGACAAGTAAGTACAATCAAAGGATTTTTGCAATCATGTGTAAAAATATTAAGTGATCCTTCATTCGTGAAGATATTGCAAAACATCCTAGAAAATTGTAGCAGCGAGACGGAAGGAAAGCTAGAACCTAAAACAGGTAATCACCTACACACAAAAGTAAGAACAAGCAGGGAATTTCGACTGAATGCTAACATTGGGGATTTCAACATGGGAGACATCATACTAGATCTAGGATCTGAAGTGAATGTATTACTAAAGAAGACATGGCAATGTATGGGAGAGCCAACACTGGGATACTCAAATGTCCAATTGAAACTAGAAAACCAACATAGAGTCCTACCAATAGGTAGACTGAAAGGAGTGACAGTAGATCTTGATGGAGTGAGCACTAAAGCAGATTTTGAAGTCATTGAAATAGTAGATGACACAACTCCTTACCCGACATTGCTTGGTCTAGATTGGATGTTTGACAACTAGGCCATAATCAATTTGAAAACCAGAAAAATGACATTTGAATTTGGGGAATACATGGTCATAGCGCCGTTAGATCCATCAAAAGGGGAGAGGTTCGTAGAACCCACTTGCCTAGACTTAGAGGAAGTTGGCCAGTTGTACAGAACAAGTGTGCGCAATGAGGATTACATAAACCCAAATGCAGACGGGGTATCAGTTGGCAGAGCATTACTTCATGTGAAACAAACTCAGACACTAGGCTGGAAAACTGGTAGCAGAGGCTACACGAAGTATCCACGAGAAGATGTGCAAGAATAGACCGCACAGTAAGATGGGTAGGCATAGAAATCAGAGAACCACCCAGCTTCCACAGAATAAATGATTTAGAAACATTGTTCACACAGTATGAAGACAAAGTCTTAGAAAATCAGAGACTGCTTGCACTATACTTAGCACTAAAGGCCACACCTGCAAGATGGTGGAGTGCACACAAAAAGACAATCAAGAATGTTATCAATGTAAGTGATTACTACGCATAAGATTCAGCGTAGAATGAGAAAACAACAAACAATAGAAATATGAAGGACAAGGAGCACCAACGGAACACTTGGAGGCATGTAGAACACTGTGGAAAATGACACCACCAGAGGAATGGCCTCACCACTTTATACATACTCTAGGGGGCATACCAACAAACTAGTATACAGACCAGGAATTGCGCAAAGGAACTATGACATGGACGACATTGTAATAGAACTTTATAGTCACTTTCTCATTCAAGCATGAGAACCCCAACATAGACACAACCCTGAAATGGATCAAAGGAGTCATATTCATTAAATAACCAAAAATAGAACTTATCATAGAAGAACAACAATGAAATAAGCAGATAGTCAAGGAATTTCTACCATGTTACCATGTACAGGAGGAAACACAAGATGAAGATGATTCACGCGATATTCAGATCGAATAAGTAGAAGGCGGAAGAGAGGTGGAAGGACCACCCATAGAATCAGAATTCATCTCCGTGCTAATCAAGGTAAAAAAAGTTAACATCGGGACAACTGAGAAACCCAAAATGGCCAACATTGGGGACTACTAGGATGAGAAAATAGTAGAAAGCATCATAGAATTGTTGCGCGAATATAGCGACCTCTTTCCCACAACATTTACAGAGATGAAGGGCATAGCCGGAGATTTGGGAGAGATGAAGATACCACTCAGACCTGAAGCGAGACCTATTAGACAACGACCCTACAGGATGAAACCCATATATAAACAAAAAGTTAAAGAAGAGATCGACATAATTCTTGAAGCTGACATCATCGAACCAGCTGAGGAATCAGAATGGATAAGCCCGATGGTAGTACAAGATAAGAAACAAGGAAGAGGGATCATGATATGCATTGACTTGAGGAAGTTGAATGATGCATGCCTACACGACCCATTCCCTACACCATTCACGGATGAAGTGTTAGAGAATGTGGGGGGACATGAAGCTTACTCATTCACTGATGGATTCTCAGGTTACCATCAGATTAAGATAGCATAGGAGGACAGAAACGAGACCATGTTTGCCACAGAATGGGGATCTTATCAGTACACAGTCATGTCGTTTGGACTGAAGAATGCACCCGCAATATTCTCCAGAGTGGTCATTGCATCATTTAAGGAGTTCATCCATCAGTTTCTTGAAGTATACCTAGATGATTGGACAATTTATAGTCTATTAAAAAACCATGTGGAATTTTGACGACTGATTTTAGAGAGATGTAGATAGTGCTAGATATCACTGAATATCAAGAAATGCATATTTGGAACACCGTTTGAGATACTATTGGGAAATATAGTATGCAAACAAGGTTTATTGGTCGATCCAGAAAAGATCGCAGTCATTGTTAACTTGCCAGCACCAAAAACAGTCCGCTAGCTAAGAGCAACATTAGGCCATACCAAATACTACAGGAAATTCATCAAAGGATATGCGCAGATTACAACACCCATGGAAAAAATGTTAAGGAAGGATACAAAGTATCAATGGAACGATGAATGCCAACATGGTCTGGATACCCTGAAGGAAAATATGGTCACCGCATCGATATTAGTATTTCCATAATGGGAAAAGACATTCCATGTGCATGTAGATGCATCAACGATAACACTTGGAGCTATCTTAGTGTAGCCAGGAGTGGGAGACTTGGATCACCTGATAGAGTTTGTAAGAAGAAAGTTATCAAACTCATAACAAAATTATAACATGACAGAAAGAGAAGGCCTAGACATGGTTTATGCACTACAGAAGTTCATACACTACCTATTAGGAAAACGCTTTAATATGTTTACAGATCACTCAGCCTTGAAATACCTAGTCAACAAGCCAGTGTTGGGGGGGAGAATATATCAATGGTTACTTCTCTTTCAAGAATTTGATTTTGAAATAATAGTTAAACCAGGAAAACAGAATGCAAGTCCTAACCACCTGTCTAGGGTCACAAATGGAGAAGAACCTACGAATTTAGAAGACAACTTTTTGGATGCACAGTTATTCTCAATACATATTGCTGATGAATACTTCACAGATATCATTCAGTACTTGACTACAGGTACTGTGCCGCAAGAATATACCACTGTGCAGAAGAAGAATCTAGTAGTCCACGCGACCGACTATCAACTGATTGTAGGACATGTATACAAAATGGACGCAGATAGCATCTTGCATAGGTACGTGTTAGAGCACGAACAACCAAGAATTTTAGCAGAATCCCATGAGGGAATTGCAGGAGGGCATTATGAAGGAAAATTTACCGCGTAGAATGTACTACGCATTGGACTATGGTGGCCAATGATTCACAGGGACTCAAAAGAGTACTGTAAGAGATGCGATGTCTATCAAATGGTAGGCAAACCCAATAGAAGAGACGAGATGCCACTATGAACACAAGTAACATTACAGGGATTTGACAAATGGGCAATAGAATTTGTGGGACCAATTAACCCACCAGCCAAAAGAACAGGGGAAAGATACATTATCACCACGATGAAATACCTAACAAGATGGGCGAAAGCCGCACCAATAAAAGATTGCAGCATAGAGACAGCTGTACATTTCTTGTTTGAACAAGTACTCACTCGATTTGGGTGCCCAAGAGTTTTGATGTGTGACCAAGTCACACACTTCATAAACAACACCATCTGCGTGATGACTGAAGAGTTTGAATTCCATCACCAAAAGAGCACACCGTATCATCCATAGGTGAATGGCACAGTAAAAGCCTTCAACAAAATTCTAGAGAACACACTGACAAAGATCTGTAATGTCAATAGAGACGATTGGGACCTCAAAGTACTTGCAGTATTATGGGCGTATCAGACTACATGAAAAAATTTGACAGGGCACACACCATTCAAACTAGTCTATGGCCAAGAAGCAGTAGTGCCATTAGAATTTTTAGTACCCAGCTTATGTGTAGCAGCTATCACACAAATGACAGAACAAGGCGTAGTACAAGAGAGACTGAATCAATTATTGATGATGGAGGAAGACCGAATCTTGGCAGGATTCCATCAACAAGTGAAGAAATCAAGAGACAAAGCTTGGCACGATCGACACATCAAGAAGAACACATTCAAGGAAGGAGATCTAGTATTTCTCTATGACAACAAATCGTTTTAGTACCCAGGGAAGCTTAGAATGCATTGGTTAGGACCATACGAGGTAAAATCTATCACAAATGAAGGAGATGTACAATTACGAGACTTAGTAGACATAGACCTCGGGGGAATGATCAACGGGAGCCGACTGAAGCTGTACAAGGACAGTCGACCACCCACTACGTAGTGAAAAAAAAAAGGAACAAAAAGGAAACAAGACTAAAAAACACTTAGCACGCCAGAGATAGAAAGACCACATGACATTCGAAACACAAATTCATCAAAGGAAAGGACAATGGTTATAGACAAAGGAAAAATGAGTAGGAAATGAAAAGTCGAAAAAAGCAGTATGATAGGACAACACTAAGCGGAATTAAAACATGACAAGGACTGATGGGACATCACATTAAACACACCAATGGGAGATGACAAAGAAAGGCTATAATGGAAAGTACGAAACTGTCGTAGATACATTGAACCCACAATTATGGTGCATTAAACGCATAATGGAAGAAGTGTCCTCGACAAGCTTCGTGACAAGCCCATACAACATGTGAGCATGGGAGCAATTAGTCTATTCACGAAAGGAACACATAGAGAGAGAGTAATAGCATCCAAAACGAATAGAGAAAGACCACAGAGCTCACATAAATTATTTGAACTCAGCACACGTTCGACAATCACCACTTTGGCACCACCGAAGCCAGTAGAAGCACGCCAGATAGCCAGACCGACTAGGGTTCAAACTAGGTCACAAGGACCACTGGAATAAAATGAACAACAGTAGCCGAAGATCATCGACATTGACGAAATCCCATCCCCAGAGACGATACCGATGAACTCTTCACCGATTGTGGAATAAATTCAACAACCACAAGAAGAGGCCATGAAAGAAGATACACCACCAGCGACATAGGAGCCTCATAACCAGGAAGCGAAAATTCAAAAGGAAGTGCAGCCAGAGACCACCAACGCAAACCAGAAAGTTAATGGGACAACACAAAATCTAGAAGCAACAGTAGATCCAGACGAGTCACAAACGACCATCTCAGGTCAACCAGTAGGGGAGACTGCTGAAGATGTCTCGGCTTGGCCATAATGGCTTACAGGGGAACAACTGGAAGTTGATGGAACTTCAAACCAACCACTGCAGTAAGAAGACAGAGTTCAGATACCGAGCTCACCCCGCAAGAAACCTGCAGCAAAAATTGTTCTACCACGCATACCGACTGTATTTCAGGTAGAATCAAAGCTACTGGGTCACGTCAGGAAGGTCAAGTATTTTGACCATGACGTATCAGATGAAACCAATTTCCTGAAACTTGCACAGAGGGTCTTTATGTAGACCATAACCATAAACCAACTTGGAGAAATGATAATCAAGCTACACCGGTGCTCAGTTGGGTTGGAAAGAACATGAATCTTAGGTTTGCTGAAGTTACCACATTTTGGCAGAGGCCAGTATGCGACAACATGCATCAAGAAGTTGTTAGAAGTCACATATGGAGGGGATATATGGCTGTACAAACCTGTCCCCATAGCCATTGAGATTTTTGCGCAAATAACATGATTACCAATCCGGGGTATGGATTCGATGCTGATTTTGGACGACAAATCCAAGGAGAAAGCGTTGGCAGAGGAAATGAATAAGAAATATGGCACCAGTGAGGGAATAAGAGGCATCATGATCAAACGAATCAACAACGCAACTACACAATTGGGCACAAAGATCTTAGCTTGCAAATTGCTCAGAAAATGCCACAAAGATGAAGTACCAGCAGGAGTCATTGCAGTTGCAACTCAGTGCGCAGAAGGCACCTCTATGAGCTGGCCACCATATCTATTGAACTTATTCCAAGAAGACTGCAAGGATGCACATGACCTAGGTACAAAGTTCCATTACTCATGGATGATTACCCTAATAGACTTCATGGGATGGCGAGAACCAGGGTATGTAATGTTTTGCACCAGACCACAACCAACAGGAGCAAGATACCTATTACTGAGATCCGAGCCGCATACCAGGCATAAGAGGGAGAATGGAATCATATTCAAAGCATACCTATGGGACATAAAAGAAGCTATCAACCGATCATGGAGAATAACACCAGAGGCTGTCGCGCAATATGTAGACATTGCCAATTTCCGGGCCATAAGACAAACAATGTGGATACAACCAAGGAAGGATCCAGAGAAACAGTGGCTACATATTCTCTACTGCATCACAGAGGGTGATATCGACATGGTTATCAGCAAATGTCCTGATGAATGGAGGATCCCAACCATTACCCGTGAAGTACCAAAAAGAAAAATAGAAGGAAAGGCAACTCAGGAGGAAACATAGCCTTCGCAAATCCCAGTGCCCAAGAAACCAAGGATGGGCCACAATAAGCCGATTTAGGAAGAAGAAGGGGAGAATAAGACAGGAACCCAAAAGAGGTAGAAAGAGACTACACAACAGACCAACGGAAAACTGAAACAAGCTAAGGGAGCACATGAGGCCGCCCCAAATCCCAACACATAAGAATCAGGGGGAAATAAGAGACCAGCCGCACAGGAAGGAGGTGCGCGCAAGAAAATAAAGTCACAATGAGCATCACCGGACTATACGATCACGAAGGACGATGGCGAAATGATTTCCAGAATGGTCCAGGATTGCCTAGCAGAAGATTTCGTTCATGCAACCCATCATGGGGATAAACTGCAAAAAGAGTTGACAGAAATGGGACAACTCCTCAAGAAATTTGATGAAGCATAAACAACAAGCAACAACAGAGGCATAGATTCATCGACAATGCAGACCAAAGAAAGAGTGGAGGTAGAAGAATGAGACCCAGTCCACTCCATGCCACACACAAACGTAACGATTTACATCAAACCTAGCATGTTGCACATGGATGAAATCGTGGGGTAGACACCCTTGAAGGATTTAGACCACATCCAATTGGTCTTGACGTGGATTCCATCAAGGGAACTACACAAATTGTAGGTTAGCGTTGATCACGAGGTACAGTCTCGTGCACATAAAAACTTAGTCGAGATACAACAAGCAACAAAGAAGCGGGAGGCATTGGAAAAAGTTTGTGAGCAGGCCAAGATCGAAACCTTAAGAGGAAAAATAATGCAGGAACAAACTGGAATGAAGAGTGGGAGGAATTTTCAAGAAACTTCCAAGCAACGCGCAAGGAGCTAGACTCCCCATAGTAGAAAAGATAGAGAAGATTGCACAGACAATTGATCGATATGAGAAGGAGATCGAGGGTCTCCGAGAGTATCTCACACCAACCACTCCACTGGCAGTGAAGGAGAGAAGGAAGCAGGAAGCAACAACACAACTGAGGAAACAAAAGAATAGGTTAGCACAACAACGTAATTGTTCGATAAGAAAACACAACCTTGGACAAGGTTGGAGGAGGATCCACAGGTTCGATGCTGGGACAAGGAAGAGGAAAGGATCAATGCAACAATCCAAGAACTCAAACAGAGGCAGAAGACCATACCAATCCCCGAACATGTCAAAGAGATGCAGGAGATAAAGAAGATGCAGGAAAAACTTATCATTGTGCAAACACAGAAATAGGAACGTCAGGTTCCAATAGAGCCACTGCAGGAACGAGTAGCAGAAGTACTCGCACATGCAGAGGGAGATAAAACACCGATAGCACAAATCCAGGCAGAATGTGAAGGACTTCTAAGCGATGAAGTGGCAGTTTAGGTAGTAGAAACCATTAAGGAGAAGACCGCACAGGCACTGACAAAAGCAACATAGCTCAAGGAAAAGTTCCAGACGATCACCAAGGAGATCGAGGAAGCTCAAAAGGATTAGGTGACTTGAGACGAGTCACATGTCAGTGTTAGGGGCATGTTAGCACCAGGTCGAATTAGAAAGAAGGATGATCGTGGGAAATAAAGCATGCAGAAACTGAAGTAACAACTGGAATGTAACACAACACATGCGCATGCAAAGAAAGCGTGCACAAGGAAAGCGACAGTTGCAGGAAAAAGAACACGTGCGCATGGGAGGAAGACCTAACGTCGGTAGGGTTAGGGTTTTGGTAATGCATTATAAATGGATGAAGAGCCTGATATATATAAATATATATACACAAGTATCATACATAAGTTGGTTCGCTTCTTGTAGTAGTTCATCTTTTGTATTTTTCCATCGTAGCGATGTATGAGTTGATGTGTTATGTAATACTATCATGAACCATTTTTGTAAGCTGTTGAGCTAAGAATAGAAGAGAGAAGGAAGATCTAAGGATTATATCTAAGGCTATGGAGCCTGGTGTGATCTATTTCACCTCATATAGATCTGACCCATTTTGAGGAGAATTGTAAGAACGCGGCGTTGGAGATGCAGAACTACCATAATAAAAGAGCCAAGAGCCAAATCTTTGTGGATGTAGCCCAGGGAGGGGTGAACCGCGGTAATATCTATGTAATGTGATGAATGCATGTATATATTTGTTTCTTTCAACAATTAGTTGTTATGCTTAATGAATGAGTTAATACATTGTTAGAGAATACGATTGTGGTGTTCGGGAAATGAAATGTGAAAGATAGATGCGCACCTGTGATTAATAGTAGATTGCGATCCCAATTCGTAGTACATGGTTCTGAATAATAAACCCCTATCTCTTACTCAATCCTATGATGTAAACACCCGAGTCTTACAACCACCCATTTAAATCTATCTCGAGTGAGACTGCATAGTGCACCCTGTGTACTGTGTTGCCTTCTGGTTTACTAGGAGGGTCGATAGTTTTAGAGGCTTTGTTGAAAACTTGAAAGACATGAACCCTGGGTCAACAACTCAGAAGGTAAGAGTGATTAGATAACAAACATTCCCTTAGAGATAAGCCCTCAATATTATCCATTTTTCCTAGCCTCTTAGCGCCTTCCCTTTCCCTACCTAGTGGAGCTTAGTCCCCCATTCTCTTTTATCGTGGTCGGTCTACATGCAACGATGTATTTATATTAATGATATGAGTATTTGCATATACTAAAATAGGCTCATTAGCCTTTATCATCTAGGCTCTCCAGCCTAATCATCACATACGCCACCTATCTTATAATCACTTGGCTCACCAACCTATAAAACATGTTACATTTACAGTTACAAGTGGGGCTCGGTCTTGGGATATTACAAACAGTCTTGGAAACAAAAATGTTGTGTCAGAAAATGTCCTACTTGTTGAAAATATGAAGCATGATTTTCTAATTGTGAGCCAAATGTGCAATCATGAACACACAATTATATTCAATTCAAAAGAATGTGAAATAAGGAAAGAAGGATCAAACAAACTAGTGGAAACAATGAAAAGGACTCCAAACAACATATACATCTTGAATGAAATCGAAGAAGAAAGATGTTGTATCAGAAAAGAAGATGAAAATTGTCTTTGGCATAGGAGAATAGGCCATATACACTTTGATAATATTGTCAATATCAACAAGAAGCAATTTGTAATAGAAATGCCAGAAATTACAAAGCCAACAAATACTATCTACAAGCATTGTCAGCATGGAAAACAAACAAAAGTTGAATTCAAGACAAGAATACTCTATGAAAAAACCATTGGATATTGTACACACTAATTTGTGTGGGCCCACTAGAACAAAAGAACTAGAAGGTGAACAATACTTCATGCTACTCATTGATGACTACACCATAATGACCCGGGTTTGCTTCCTCAAGAAAAAGTTAGAAGATTTCAAATGTTTCAGGGTATTCAAGGAACTGGTCAAAAATGAAACTGATTTGAAAAACAAATGTTTAAGATCAGATAATGGAGGTGAGTTTACTTCAAATGAATTTAGGGATTTTTGTGAATAATCGGGAATAAAAAGACAATTCTCAATAGCTAGAACACCTCAACAAAATGGATTAATTGAAAGGAAAAAATGAATTGTTCAAGAAATGGCCATAACCATGTTAAGTGACTTTGAGCTAAGTGATATCTTTTGGGGAAAAGCAATGCATACACTCATTCATATTTTGAACAGAGGATTGATCAGAAGTAATAATGATAATACTCCATGTGATGTTCCGTTCCCAACAATAGGCTAGTAGGGAGTGACTTAATAGTCTATTTGTTCTCGTAGACTATAGTTAGGCACACATAGGGAACACGAGGAGAAATAAGGGGTAATTTAGTGGCTAAACGATGAATTAAGCCAAAAATAATAGGAAAAGTCACTTAAGCTAAAGTCAACGGAGAAATAGAATGAAAAGGTGTTGACGGGGAGATGTAATTAATTAATTAATCACCTTAGGAGGAAAAGCGCCTAGCATAAGTGATGTCAACGAAGAATTAGATCAAGAAGAGTATAAAGGGAGGAATTTGACCTAATTCCGTAGGAAATATATTATGATATTACCTTAGAGATAAGCCCTCAAGATTATCCCTTTTTCCTAGCCTCTTAGCCCCTTCCATTTCCCTACCTAGTGGAGCTTAGTCCCCCATTCTCTTTTATCGTGGTCGGTCTACATGCAATGATGTATTTATATTAATGATATGAGTATTTACATTTACTAAAATAGGCTCATTAGCCTTTAACATCTAGGCTCTCCAACCTAATCATCACATAAGCCTCCTAGCTTATAATCATTTGGCTCACCAGCCTATAAAACATGTTACATTTCTAGTTACAGCCGAGGCTCGGTCTTGGGATATTATAATCAGTCTTGGAAACAAAAATGTTGTGGCAGAAAATGTCCTACTTGTTGAAAATATGAAGCATGATTTTTCTAATTGTGAGCCAAATGTGCGGTCGTGAACAAACAATTATATTCAATTCAAAAGAATGTGAAATAAGGAAAGAAGGATCAGACAGACTAGTGGAAACAATGAAAAGGACTCCAAACAACATATACATCTTGAATGAAATCGAAGAAGAAAGATGTTTTATTGGAAAAGAAGATGAAATTTGTCTTTGGCATAAGAGAATAGGCCATATACACTTTGATAATATTGTCAAGATCAACAAGAAGCAAGTTGTAATAGAAATGACATAAATTACAAAGCCAACGAATACTATCTATAAGCATTGTCAGCATGGAAAACAAACAAAAGTTGAATTCAAGGTAGGAATACTCTACGACAAAAAAATTGGATATTGTACACACTAATTTGTGTGGGCCCACTAGAACAAAAGGACTAGAAGGTGAACAATACTTCATGCTATTCGTTGATGACTACACCAGAATGACCTAGGTTTGCTTCCTCAAGAAAAACTCAGAAGATTTCAAAATTTTCAGGGTATTCAAGGAACTGGTTGAAAATGAAACTGATTTGAAAAACAAATGTTTAAGATCAAATAATGGAGGTGAGTTTACTTCAAATGAATTTAGGGATTTATGTGAATAATAGGGAATAAAAAGACAATTCTCAATAGCTAGAACACCTCAACAAAATGGAGTTGTTGAAAGGAAAAAATGAATTGTACACGAAATGGCCAGAACCATGTTGAGTGACTCTGAGCTAAATGATATCTTTCGGGGACAAGCAATGCATACAGTCGTTCATTTTTTGAATAGAGGGTTGATCAAAAGTAATAATGATAATACTCCATGTGATGTCCCGTTCCCAAGAGTAGGCTAGCAAGGAGTGACTTAGTATTCTATTTGTTCTCGTAGACTATAGTTAGGCACACACATGGAACAAGAGGAGAAATAAGGGGTGATTTAGTGGCTAAACGATGAATTAAGCCAAAAATCATAGGAAAAGTCACTTAAGCTAAAGTCAACGGAGAAATAGAATGAAAAGGTGTTGAGGGGGAGAAGTAATTAATTAATTAATCACCTTAGGAGGAAAAGCGCATAGCATAAGTGATGTCAACGAAGAATTAGATCAGGAAGAGCATAAAGGGAGGAATTCAACCTAATTCCTCATTGTGTTATGATTTGATGTTTAGAGAGTTTCTAGAGGAGGAGGAGAATCAAACTTCTGTTGTTTTGTGGATTTATGGAGGAAACCACCACCATTGATCGATTTCGGTGTTGAGAGACACACCCTATCATATCGGAGATACCATCCAAGTATTTCACCTTGCTTTTCAGGAGTATCCAATTTGCAGTGTTTGAGCAGCTCAGACAGTGAGGGCACAAGGGTTAGAGAGGGTTTTGTGTAGCTACACGAGGTCAAATATTATCTTGCAAATCCCTTCTAACCAAGTTACGAACTAGACATGTCACATCTTTTGAGCCACCAGTCATCATATTCTGACGGTGTAATCTCTTAGAGTGCAACAAACATCCAGATAGTGCAAAATTCTTGAGGAGGGGAATTTGGGGTTCCCAAGGGAGTTCTAGATCAGATCCGAGGAAACCCTCTAGACCTAGTACAACATTGGCCAGGGAACACATTTCGATTTATATAGTAGCAAATTTTGTCGGTGGAATCATTAGGGAACACTCATTGAGCCCAAGAGGTGTGCAACCCCCAGGGGATGACATCCAGATATTTCGACATTCGATCTTCATTACTTCAGTCAATAGTAGCAACCTAGAGGCTAGGGTGCTAAGTTTGGGACAATTTTCGGGCGATTTTGTCGAGTATAGCCACTAGGGCAAGTTTTCCAGAGTTGTAGCAGTTGCCGTGAGTTTCTAGAACTGCATCTTTTTTTCGATCTATCCGTGCATGCACAGATTTGCCTTCATCATTTGAGAACATGTATTTTATATTAATTTCTTGTATTCCAGTGACAATCCATGAGATCTAGATGAATATTTTGTCTGCTTTCAACACATTATTATATTTCCTGCTATTTTCCCTCATAATACATATGAATGAGATGGTGTTTGTTCCTTGTTCTTAATGCATCATATATCCCTCCTGGACATTAATTGAATGAAATCACATGAAAAAATCACCAAGAATGTTAACAAATTAACTCAAACGCATCCATAAACCCCCGGAGTATCAGATCATACATTGGATTTGATAGCTTAGCAGTGTTTTTTAGACTAGACGAGTTAGGAACATTACACTCCATATGAGTTATCAAAAGGAATACCGACCAATGTCAAGCACTTTAGAGTGTTTGGAAGCAAGTGTTACATAAAAAGGGAAGACAAGAAGACTGGAAAATTTGACTCCCAGGTGGAAGAAGGCATATTTGTTGGGTACTCGTGCAAAATAAAAGCATATAAGTGCTACAATATAATACTCAAAAAGGTAGTGGAAAGCATCAATGTAAAATTTGATGAAACAAACTTGTTGAAGATTGGGAAGGAAAGAAAAAATTCAAACATCTTTGAAGAATGGGAAAATGAAGAACAAAATCAAGAAGAAGAGGAAAAAGAAGAAGAAAATAAAGAAGAGAAACAACCAGAAGAAAAATAAGAAGAAAACAAACTAGAAATATTTTCATACACCTTCTAAGACACCTAATCGCTAGTTTTAGAAGAATCATCCACTAGAACAAATCATTGGAGATAGAAGTGTCAGAGTAGAAAATAGAAGAAGAAGGAAAGCACAGACACCTGAACACGAAAATTTTTCATCATTGTCCATAATTGAACCAAGTAACTTTGAGGAAGCCATAAACGATGAACATTGGATCAAGGCTATGGAAGAAGAACTAAATTAAATAAAGAATGAGACATGGGAACTAGTTCCAAGAGAAAAGTATGAAAATGTGATTGGGACAAAATGGGTCTTCAGAAACAAGCTAAACAAAGATGGAAAAGTAACCAAAAACAAAGAAATACTAGTGTGCAAAGGATATGTGAGTGATGATATTGTCTTCTAGAAACTCCATGACTACCTTATCACTGGCCCTCTTAGTTGGTAAGGATTCATCCCACTTTGTGAAGTAATATGTGTCGGTGAGGATACATTTATGCTTATTGATGGAATTATCTTTGAATTCCCATATGAAGTCAAGGCCCCATTGTTGGAAGGTGTTGTCGCCAAAACATCCCCCAATTTAAAAAAAAAAAATTATTATGTGTCCCTCCATATGTGTTTTGTTAATATCACTTTCTAGAATGTTTTGGTTTGGTTTATTTTGTGATATTTTCATTTTGTTTGGATTTTTGTTTTGACGTCTTCATTGCTTTCATTTTTTTTCCAGCGTTCCAACAGTTCAAGTTTCACTTCATTATGAATTACGATTTGAAAGATATCCTTGGTCAAAAGTTTGGTCAATTTTACTACCTGGGCATTAAAATATGTAAATATGTAAATAATTTTTTTATAATTACCTGGGCATTAAAATATAAAATATGTAAATTGTTGACATGGGATAACTACCTTAGGAGAGGATGGTGTGGACCCAACATATGTCCTCTTTGCAAAGAAAATCAAGAAACCATTACTCACATATTTCTCTCTTGTCCATATGGAGGGAAGTTTGTGCAAATAATAAAAGATCAATTAAAATTCAAGGCCAATTGGGACCAAGGCTTAGTAGAAGACTGCTTAAGATCTTGGATCCAAGATAGAACAATATCCTTGTATGCAAGGCTCCCTGGAATCATGATCTCAAACATATGGTGGGCCAGAAACAATGTTGTTTTTAAAGATAAGTTTGTCCCTCCAAAGGTCTCTATGGAAATCTCACTTAGTCAGGAATAATAGTTCAAGGCAAAGCTCAAGGCAAGTAAATCTCAGATAATAATCCCTCCTCCCATTGATTATACCATCCCATGGGGTTTCTTCGACAGGGATAGTCAAGGAAACCCTCCTTCTTGTAGAGTGGGGGTGGTTTTGTTCATCAGTCACATCCACTATATTCACATCAGATATGCGCTAGGGAACAAAACAAATAATAGAGCAGAGATTATAGCTCTATGAACTCTCATGGAAAATACAAAAGAAAAAATCCTGTCAAAGATACAAGTTTTTGATAATTCCAAGATGGTGATCGATTGGGCAAGTAATATCAACAACATACAAAACCCCAGGCTGGCCTCACTGCTAAGAGACATCAAGATTACCTTCAGAGACTTTGAATGGATTTCCTTCTAGCACATTTTGAGGGAGATGAATACAAAAGTAGATGAAATCTTAAAGGAAGCACTGCAACAATAGAAAGGAGCCTTTGAATTTTACGACTTCTTTGAAGGAACATAAACTGAAGAAATGGAATCTCACATATGAAGAAGTCTTTTTCGTTTTTGTAAGGTTGTATATGTTTTTGAACAGATGGAACACATTGTAGAAGTTTTTTTGAAAAAGGCCTTTAAAGGCCTATTTTGAAGTAGAAAGATGTATAGGCTGTATAGATCTTGAAGAAATCCTACCAAGGCTTCTCCTGAAATAATGCAACATGTATATTCTCCTATGAATATAAAAGTTTTTTTATTTTTATTTTGGAAAAAAAAACTTTTATAATTAATTAAGTTAATTATTAGTTCATAAGGTTAAATTTGATTTAATTTTTGTTTTATTAAATTTTAAATGCAATTCGTGTATATATGATGCAGGATCATCATCATCAATGTTCAATGAGGCAAGTGGAGGACAACTCAGCATCCAACGCATGCGTCCAAAATGTTTTGGATCCTAAGGGGAGTGTTTTGATTGTGATATGATAGCACTAGAGTAGTCGGTAGGAAGGCTAGAGAAGCCCCTCCATGTAGAAATATATGTAATATATGCCCAAATGAGGTTGTTGATGAATATTGTAATTGAGCTGAAGTTTATTGTTGTTGTTGTTGAGAGAAGAATATGAGAGCTACATGAACTCTTGTAAATGTGTTACTAAATATGAGAGCTACATGAACTCTTGTAAATGTGTTACTAAAGGAATATAATAGAGGAGAGTCACTTTCAGATCTCTGCATATGCTTATATTTGGGTAATTGGGTAATGTTGTGTTATTTTATTTCTGCGTTTTATATACCTGTGTGTGCATTTCATGGTTAATTGAATGAACTTGTAATTTTCTATAAGTTTCAATTATTTCCCTTTGAAGCATTGGTGCAAGGAGGAACAATATCCATGCAAGGATGGGTTTAGCCATTTTCGTGACTCAAGAGCTTAGAAGAGATAACGTGGAATTGTGCAGGGTGAGTGCAAGAAGTGCACATATACTCTGTGGAGTATAAAATCTCAACAAGACCCGGGCAAGGCATACAAAGGGCCGACACTTAGTAAAGTGTTGAAAGAGTATCAAAGGAGACAAGCACGAGTGCGTGGGAAAATTTATTGAAAACCTTCAAGTTCCAAGATTTCCAGTGAAGCACAAGGAGTGAGAAGAGGCCCAAGTCACTTTTGGAGGAGGGAACCCTTTCATTTTCAAGGTCAAGTGGATGAGATCCGCTTGAGGAGGAATCACATCTTTCCTAGCTATCAGATCTGGGAAAGTAGCATGAGGAATAACCCTTGGAGTCCTTCTGACTTCGTGCATTCATAGATTTTCGAAGTAAGTTTTGTGGAGGAGATGTATTTCCCGAAGTCCCAGGATTCGAAGTGAATTTGGAATGTCCCTTTGTGAGGACACTTGTCCATAGATCCAATGTAGTTCAGAATTCCAACTATCTAGTAGAGTTGGGGTGTGATAGCAGAAGTTTGCTTAACTCTCGAAGGCCAAAGTGCATCCTAGACGTTGGCATCTTGGCCACGTGTGAGTAGACTTCCAGTGGTTCTATAGTATGGAATTCCATGGAAACAAAAGTGTAAAGAGATTTGAGTCGAGAAATCCTGAAGGGCTGAAGCCTAAAGAAGATGTAGGCCATCCATTGCAAAGGACACATGGACCGTTGATTGTAATTCCTCACTGTTTTGGAGTTCGACGATATGAAGAGTGGTGTATGTCAACCTCTTGGAAGTCTAGAAGCCCGGAGTCTCGGAGAGGACGTAGCCATCGGTTGCTAGAGAGGTGTGGGTCATTGATTTGGGAGCCCTCCATAGATTCATAGTTTCATAATTCAGTGGATTTTCATAGTTGTTGGGTTTGGAATCCCGAAGCCCGGAGTCCCAAAACCCCTATGTACCATCGATTGTGTCATGTAACGAGGACTGTCGATCCCTCCTTTGTTATGATGTACGTGAGTTCGATGTCCAGGATAAACACCGTGTGTTGTTGTTAGAGCTCCCAAAGCCCGGGGCTCTGATGTCCCGAGTTCTTCACTGAAGTTGAAAGCCAGCCCACGGTTTAGGCTCAAGGTCATGTGGGAGACTCCACTGGAGTATTAGGACCCTCGTGACTTGAATTTGTGCACAAGGTAAGGTAAAAAGGTCTTTGGAAAAGGAATTTGAGGGTTTAGCAGGAGTCTGAAAGCTAATTAAACTCTCTCTTGTGAACAATCCTAGACTAGTAGGTCGCGCGAGCCCAAGGAGGTGGTGGGGGTTTGCGTCAAGTGGTAACAAAGCATAAAATTTGTCTGTAGACAAGAAGAAAAGGAAGGAGACTTATCCAATATCATTAAGTGGTATTGATAAAATACATTAATCTATGTGTGAAAGAAGACTTGGAACCATGACGCAAGAAAATGCAGAGATAGACCAATGGTCAATGCAACCATGGAAGAAGAGATGATACAACTTTGTGCAAGGTTGGATTCCATGGAGACATCAAAAAGAAGAGCACTTGATGTTGGTGACGTCAATGAATCTGAGAATGAATATGTATAAGCTAAATAATTTGTAGGAGAACAAGCAACATAGGAGCGACTATTAAGAGCTATTGTCAAGCTGGGAACCAGAGAAAAAATAGAGGTCTCAATGTATGAAGGAATTTTAAATGCAGAATAATTGCTTGACTAGGTAAGTGCTTTAGATAAGTACTCTGATTATGAGGATTTTGATGATGAAAATAAGGTGAAGAATGATGTGACCAGATTGAAATGACATGCAGCGTTATGGTTGGATGAATTGCAAGCTGAAAAAAGATGCAAAGGTAAGTCCAAAATCAAGAATTGGGACAAAATGGTAGCTAAATTGAAGGCTAAGTTCATACCTAAGAATTATCAAGTAAATATGTTTAGAAAGATACATAATGTAAGACATAAGGGTTTGTTAGTGAAAGAGTACAATGAAGAGTTCTAGAAGCTAAACATAAGAGCACAACATAGGGAGAATGATGAAGAACAAATTTTCAGGTGCATAAATGGCCTGAGATATGAAATCCAGGATGAGATTAGCATGATGAAAATGAGAACCAAGGAAGATGATTATCGGGTATCCATGAAAGAAGAAGAGAAGTTGGAAAGAAAGAAGAGTCAAAGGAACAAAGGAAAAATTCCTAGAAGAGGCAGAGGAACTGTCAGAGAAAAGTTCCAGAAGTCTAAAGCTAAAGTTAGAAAATATCACAGTCATATAGGAAGAGGAGGAAGTTGAGGAGGACACTATGGAGGAAGAATTTATTTTCCAAAAGGAAGAAGAAGAGGTAGAGGAGGATAGTTGAAGTGTTATTCTTGTGGGAAAACATGGAATATGTCTTGGGAATGTCTCGAAAGAAAGAATACAGGAGGTAGAGAAGCTCACATTTTTGAAGTGCATAAGAAGAATGTGGAGACAAATATGAAGGAAAACGTAGTAGAAGAAGGAAGATCAGTCATGATGAGGAAAATACTCTTAAATCGAGTGAAGGAGATGGGATAACCAACCTAGAGGAACAGTTTATTTAGAACTACTTGCAAGACCAGAGTTATAGTATGCAAGGTGATCATAGATAGTGGAAGTACGAATAATTTGGTATCCACGAAGATGGTGGAAAAGATAAAGCTATAGACAACTTCACATCTGAATCTGTACAAGGTATCGTGGTTGTAGGTAGGACATCAAGTCATGGTAAGTCAACAATGCAAAGTTGAGTTTAAAATAAGTGGTTATAATGATGAATTTCTTTGTGATGTTATACCTATGGACGTTTGTCATGTTCTGTTGGGAAGACCGTGGCAATATGACTGAAATGTCATACATGATGGAAGGAAGAAAAATTATACCCTTGAGAAGAATGGGTGTAAACATATGTTGTTGCCAATAGAAGATAAAGGAGTCAAATAGGAAGCTAGTCCAAGTATACTTCTCATGAGTGGGAAGGAACTCTTGAAAGAAGTCAAGAAGGAACAGGAAATGCAGTTTGTTGTTGTGGGTAAGACGAGAGTCATTCTCACAAGAAATTATTTGAATGAATTTCCTGTAGAAGTCCAAAAGTTATTGGATGAGTTTGTTGATATTGTGGTTGATGATTTACCTCACTCTTTATTGCCCATCATGAGTATTAGTCACCATATTGACCTTATTCCAAGGACACATTTTCCAAATAAAGAATCATATAGATTAACACCACGAGAGAATGAAGAGGTCAAGCATCAAGTCCAAGAGTTGTTGGATAAGGGTTTGGTTAGAGAAAGTTTGAGCCCATGTGTTGTACCAACTGTATTGAGTCCAAAGAAGGATGGAGGTTGGAGAATGTGCATAGATTCTAGAGCCATAAAAAAAACAACCATCAGGTACATATTTCCTTTACCCATAATGGATGATTTAATGGATTGCTTGAGTGGAGATAGTTAGTTTTTCAATATAGACTTGAAGAGTGGCTATCATCATATCATGATGAGAGAGGGAGATGAATGGAATAAAACATTCAAAACAAATGGAGGATTGTATGAATGGTTGGTTATGACGTTTGGCTTAACAAACACATCGAGTACATTTATGAGGTTGATGAATCAAGTTCTTAAAGAATTTATTGGTAAGTTTGTGTAACACCCATATTTCCCTAGTTTGTAAATATAACTATAACTAGCCAAGAAACTATGGGAGACTAAATATGTGTGAATGTATGATTTGATGAACCTTTGTATAAAAGGTTAACATATGTATTTTATGTTATTAATAGAAAATGGATAAGTGTTGCATAACTGCTAAAAGGTGGGGTTTTCCAAGATAGACCATGGATGCTATGAGAGAGATGGTGAGGGAACCAAAAATGGTTGAGATGGCCCCCACCAAATGAGTATCTTACTGGATTTAATGACTCAGAACATTCCTCTGACCTAGATATGAATTACCAGTCAGAGTGGTAGTTGGAAGAGTCCTCCTCAAGAGTTAATGAGGAGATGGGGAAACATACCCATTTGTAATACTTCCAGACCTGACCATGAGCTGGGGATTCAGACCCATGCAACCTTGAATGAGAAAGGAAAGAAAGAGGTAATTCACGGGGATAGGCGAAAGAGTAGGAGATCTGCGAAGAGAGCATAGTCGAAAGAGAAATATCAAGAAGAGAAAAGAGTGGTTTTGAAGCTCTTGGGTTTGAGGAAGAATTGGGAACTAAGCATGTTATGGACGTAAGAAGTTGTGGCAATGTTTTCGTTACAAGATGATAAATGAGGCTTAAAAGTGTCTGTGGAAGCACTCGGGCATACCTCCTTTCTTGGTAGAGATAAAATTGTTTTCTAAGTTCACATGGGAGGAGGAGAGTAACCTCCATCCTTGATTGGCGTGGATCAAGAAGAAAGAGTCTATCTCAGGGCATCATGGTCTATCTCAGGGGTGGCCAATGGTAAATCTGTCAGAAGTGGTTGTGCCTATGGTTTGGTGGAAACATGAACCCATTTCAACAACTTCTTCATAGACTTTGATTTTCTGATAAGTATCTTCATACTCTGTGTAATGAAGTGGATGTGATGATTGAATATATTTATATGTATATGGATGAGTTTTGTGTTGAATGATTAAGTTAGAAATATGCATTATATCTCTATGAATTCATGTTTTTAAATGAGCGTATATTTGACTCAGCTGAGTAGTTAAAGAGTTGTAAGGTGTAAGTCCGCAATAGTGTCTGGGAAAGATGTATTGAGACGGTTAAGTTCTGTTGGCATATAAAATATACCCTCATAGGAACTCCAAGTTCAAACCCTGTGGAAGGAGGATGCCTCCTTCATATATTTCACCTGCATGAACGAGGGCTCATGCCCATGTCCATAACCCATTTATAGCTAAAGGAATTAGTGCATATCCCACAAGAGTTCCAAAGGACCCATGTGACCAAGGTATGGGAACCCTGTGTTAGGCCCCAAAGAAGTTAGGTCTTATGGCTTAAGAAATCCGAAGTGTTTCGACCCTACCGTTTCTAAATCGACCGAAGGAAACTGATATTTATGATTACCCACCAGGTTAACCAGTGCCTGACAGTTTCCTTATCCAAGACATTTATAATTGCCCACCATTAAACCTTGATCCACTCATTTATCACGAAGTAACGTGAACCATTGATATTGGAGTATTTGGGAGCCCCCTTGGTTGTTGGATCCATGTTGAGGTAACTTCAAAAAATCCCCACTCCGTAAGAATGAGGATGATATATCATCAAACTCCCTGAACGTCGAAGTCACAAAGTAATGAGAGTCGTGGATCTGGAAATCCAGTGGAAAGCACTCTCATCCATTAGATCAAATTTAGTGAAGAGGTAGCGTTAAGCACTTCGGAAAAGTCCCACTTCAAGAGACTAGAGGTGGCTTAACGCCAAAACTTCCGAATGTAGAAGCCACGAAGTGTTAAGAGCCATAGATATAAGGACCTATAACTTCGACCTAGTTGATCGAGGCTATAATATCACTYAATTTTCTTCAAGAGCTAACCTCCTATTGAGGATTGACAGTYGTTCTTGAACCGACGTGGAGATCTATGATCAAGGGCGATTGTGTAGTCCCAACTAGCATGACATTTATCTCCTTTCCAGAGTTCTACAATAGAAACTTCTCGCTTGAGGTGGAATCGATGCCAATCGTTTATCCTGCTGAATCTACAGATAGACGGTCTAGGAGGATTGTAGAGGTTAAACTCGCTCGAATGATAGTTCTTCCCCCGATCTTCACAATTTCTCTCCATTGTATATCTTACTATGGAGTGGGTAGAAACCCCCAAATGTTGAAGTTACGAATTAGCGCAAGCCGTAGATTCATGGATCTACGAGGACACACCTCGATCATGGGATCTAACAGGTATTGGGAGAAAACTGGCCGAATTTATGAAGACATAGGAGCCGTATATTCGAGGATACGTCAGAATCTCTCATGACCATTAGATCTAGTACCTAAGACTTCAGAAGTTCGACACTTCGGAAGGAAGTATGGTTCAAGGAGAGGGAAACTTCGAATGCTGAAGTTACGAAGTGATAAGAGTCATAGATATTAGGACCCTTAGGAATCTCCCCTGATCATTGGATTTAGATTTTTTTCGGCACTTTGAAAAATTCCTACTTTGGGAGACAAGGAGTGTGGAGCGGGTAAATTCCTTGAATGTCCTAGATGCAAATAAATGTGAACCATAGATATAGATACCCTTCGAGATCTATCCTTAATATTAGATCTTTACCATGGTCAGTCCAATGTTGACCACTCCGGAAGAAAGGAGGAAGCCATGCCATGAATTCCCTGAACTGAAGTTACGAGTAACAGAGGCCATAGATCCATGGGTTACGTGGACACACCATGACTGTATGATTGAAGGACATGGAAGGCGACCAATATGGGGTGATGTGGTATGCTGGAATCATCCAGGGTGACATGGACCCACGTTTGACATGACACGTGTCATCTAGATTTGTACATTTCATAGACCCTATAGTCCCATTAACACATGACACATGTCACCCACTAAAGGGGCCACGTTTCATCCCCCTCGTGGCATGTGTCCACTTGGTTTATTGGCGGGTGGAGTATGTTGAGATTTGGGTACCTTGGAAAGTGGTCCCCTTGTGTTTCTGATCCTCTAAAGACATGTGGGAAGTACTTTGTACCTTGTACCATGTACTTTATGTCTAATTTCTCTTTGACTTAGGAGATTTAAGTCAAAAGTGAAATTTGGTCATTTTAGCCTAAAATGACAATTAATTCACTTTGTGGGTGAATTAAGCGACATAAAGTGAAACTATGGAAACTTAAGTAAAGTGAGTTTTGAGTTGAGATTTACTTGAGATGATCTCAACCATTGACTTAGGATGAGATGAGATGATCTCATCCACCCATTTATTAGTTTTCTTCATGCATCCTTAAGGAGGGCACAAGGACAAAGAGAGGCTCATTCATTCACACTCTTATGTTCACTTGAAAAGAAGGAGGAAGAGCATGGCCATGATAATGGAGGCATTGGAAGAGGGAAACTTGGGCTTTTCCTTTCATAGAGGAGCTTTGGGAGCTTGGGTCCCTATTATTTGATGGTGGTCACACTTGCTGAGAGGAGGGCACTCTTGAGGAGGAGGGCACATCACTAGCAGGGAGCATCTACAGTTGAAGGAAGTCATATCTGAGTGTCTCAGTGGAGAGGTAGAATATCCTAGCACATTTTGGTGCAATGGTTTCTTCTTCAGAGAATCTAGGGTCAAGGGCGCTTCACTTCATCATATTTTCCAACAAGAGGAGAGGGTGTACTAAGATTGGGCGAACATCTCATTGGTGTTGAAATAATGTAACTGCAAAAGAGTATTCTAATTATTATTGATGTATTATTCATTAGATAAATCCCCTATTGCGGATTGATCATGTCGGCTATTGTAAATGACCAAATCCCCTTTTGTGGATTGGTCAAAATATAATTGTAATAGGTAGAATAAGAAGTCGGCCCCATAATATATTAAAGGTAGTTATAACCACCCAGAGGAAGAAGTTGGCCCTTCCAGTGAAGATACACCTCCATCCACACATGCCAGAGTTGTATAAATAAGGAGGCTAATGCCTCATTTAGACATACACTCACTTGTTCATTGAGAAGTAAGTTTCAAAGCTGCAGTTGGAGAAGAGAGAGATATAGAGAGGTGCATTATTGGGAGATGACTTTCTGTATTTGTTTGAGTTATCTCTTGGCATTGTATTGACTATCTATAATAAGGAAGTTTTGTTGGGTTTTCTCCCCCGTGAGGGTTTCACAGGATAAATGATGTGTCTCTTGTGATTGTGTATTTCTCAGTGATCCTATCTTATGCTATTGTTATCTAGTGAAATGAAAATAACTCTAATAACATCTTAAACCTTAACATGGTTTCAGAGCTAAGCTGAAGAGAGCATCTTTCACAAGAGAAAGATAAAAACATCACTATTGTCGTACATGCAAATTAGAGCTTTTTGTTGATGAATTATTTCAGCCCTAAAACCATCTATAAAAGTGTGCCCTTCCTCAAGGATCACTTTGGCATCCTCAGCGCAAATTTTCAGTGGCTATATCTCCCAGAAAGTGAAACCCTATTTTTCACAAAAAACCAGAAGTACAAGAAAACTAGAGTACTGGATTACCTGAAGTATTAGAAAACCAGAAGCACCAGTCCAGAAATCCGCAGATCAAGTTTGGAGGGGTAAAAGTTGGATTTTCTCAGATCCAAACACACCAGGATACTCGCCTCAGCCAAGCGCACCTCCTGGTAAGTTCAGAATTTAATTTTGAGCATTTTCATTTTTGGACATTTTTCTAGCTCCATGTAAAAGATGTCTACAAGCACTAAGCTTATTGACAAGCTGGAAGGTGTGGAAAACTTATGTGCCTGGAAGTATAGGATTGGTCTCATTCTTGAAGAGAATTACCTAGAAATATTTGTCAAATAAGAAGTGTCGGAACCCGACTATGCTGCAGACAAAGCAAAGCACCAAAAGGACACGATCAGGGCCAAAAGAATCATTGTAGATTCAATCAAAGATCACATGATTCCTTATGTGTCATCAAAGAAGAATCTAAAATAAATGTTTGATGCACTAAATAGACTATATGAAGGAAAGAACATAAACCAGAAGATGAATCTAAGAACTTAGCTCAAGAACACAAGGATGCAGAGAGGAGAATCAATCCAAGAATATTTCTCTAGAATATCAGAATTCAAAGAACAATTAGAAGCAATTGGAGATACCATAGATGAATACGAACTCATAATGATGACCCTTAATGGTCTCACAAGACCTTGGGATGCATTCATCCAAACGATTTGTGCCAGAATAGAGAAACTAAAAACTGATGGTCTATGGGAAGAATGCATTGAAGAAGAAACAAGAGTAGCTAACCGAGAGGCTTTACTAGAAAGAGATGAATATCAAGCCCTAGCTACTCACACTAAGGGAGAAAGAAATAATTCTCACTTCTAGAAAGAAACTCATAAAGAGTCTCACCCCCAAAATAAATCTCAGAAGAAAGGACAACGAAAGGAAAGAGATTACTCATTGGTCCAATGCTACCATTGTGACAATATGGGACATATTGAGAGATATTGTCCAGCTAGACGAGAATAATACAAGAGGAAAAATAAGAGGCACCATGCCCATGTAGTTGAAGATGAAGAGCCACCTGCAAAGATGTTAAGAGAAAAAATTAAAGACTATGTTTTAATTTCGTCCCTCTCAGGATCGGTAACACCTGGAGAGGATACTTGGCTCATTGATAGTGGTGCCTCCAAGCACATGATAGGTCAAAGAGATATTCTCTCTTAAATTTCAGAAAACAAGTTTTCTCATGATAGGTCAAAGAGATATTCTCTCTTAAATTTCAGAAAACAAGTTTTCTCAGAAAGGGACACTTGAGATGATTATCAATACCCTATCAAGGGAGTGGAAGAATCAACCACAATCTTAACTCAGGAAATTCAATGAAGATGAAAGACATACTATATGTACCAGGTTTCCACAAAAGAACCTACTTTCCATATTAGCTTTAGAAAATAAAGGCTTCCAAATTGCCTTTATAGATGGAGCAGAAGTTCTTAAGTGGGATAAAGGAGAAACCATGAAAGAAGCACCATCATTGAAAAAAGAAGTGATTGTATAAGCTAAAGGGTCACCAGAAGCAGCCATGACCCATGCCATTGAGAATCCATGAAATTGGCATAGAATATTGGCCCACATCAACTACGAGGTGTTACCATACATATGCAAAGCAGTTATGGGTCTACCAGAACTCAAGGTTAACCATGAAGTCATGGATGTGCAATAAGGGAAGAACATCAAGAACCATTTTCCGAAGAGAGACAACAAAGTAGAAGGAGTCCTAGAACTCATTCATTCAGATGTGTGGCTCCAATGCCACCCTCCTCCATTAGTGGGTATGTAAACTATGTATCTTTTATTGATGATTTCATTCTCGTAAGACCTTTCGTGTACCTTTTGAAATCAAAAAGATGAAGCGTTCAAGAAATTCAAGGAATTCAAAGTCTAGAAAATCTTTCCAAAGAAAGATCAAGATACTCATGTCGATAATGGAGGAGAATACACCTCAAAAAAGAGCTTCCAGAACTGTGAAGATTTCGATCAAGAGGGAGCTCACCACTCCCTATAATCCTCAACAAAATCATGTAGCAGAAAGAAAGAACCTAATGATAATGGAAGCAAGGAAGACCATGATCCATGACCAAGATCTTCCAATGTGCTTATGGGTATAAGAAACAAGAACAACGGTATATGTGAAAAACTAATTGTCCCATAGTGCACTTGTGTTCAAGACCCCTAAAGAGATGTCTGACCCGTAAAGAAGCCAGAGGAAAGCCATCTAAAGATATTTACGTCTAACATTTACATACAATATCTGAAGAGAAGAGAAACAAGATGAACCCTCAGAGCAAGGAATATTTGTGGGATAATCGCGGAGGATTCCAAGGCCTTCAGAATCTATATACTTGGTCACCATCACATTGAGATCACCAAGGATGTGACCTTTGACAACAGAAACGCCAATAAATCAAGAAGATGTCACTTTGAAGAAGTATCCTAAGAGGAACCCGTAGTCTCTATGATCGTGATCAAATTCTGTTCAATTTTCAAAGTGCTCTAATGTGACAAAAACAATGCCCCTTTGGCGTCCGGCCTCGCCTTTCCCGATTCCGTCGGTATATTTATTTCGCAAATGGAGTCCATATGGAGGAGATATCGCATCCGCCCCAGCCAAGCCAAACAAGTAAAATTTTTGGATGTTGACTTACCAGACAAACTGGCACGATGATGTGTGGCGTGGCCATACCATCTCGGCGATGGGCAAAGCATTTGATGTATGGATTTTGCTGGTCAATTTTAGGCGAGTACCTGCTGGACACCTCGGCCCGCTTTGAGATTGAGGAGGACATCGGCCCAACCCGAGGGGCTTAATGGTCGCTCACTCTTTGGTCATTATGTTTATATGTAAATTGTATTGGGAGTCCACTCGGTCTCGAATTCCCCTGGACCTCCCATAGAACAAACTTTGTAAAGCCTCCGCTAACCACTATGCCGCCCATTGTTCATTGTCATATGGGTTGGTGCCTTTATATTTAAGTTTGAAGGTTGTAATAGTTGGGGATCTGCCTACTAAGCCCCACCCACTCTGGTCTCATTGTATACATATGACCCACATATATTTTAAAACCCAATTATCGGGCGCTGCTGCAGTAATATAATGTAATATTACTGTAAATGACATATATATGTTTGTCATTGTATTAAAACATGCGCGCAGGAATTTTTTAACCTTTGGTTAAGTGCATGTATGGTTTGACCGATGGGTTAACCACCTGGGAGTTATATAACTACATCCATTTCTTTTAAGGCCTAGCCTGGTCCTATGCTACCATGTGCCCGTGACGCCAGGCTTAGGGTCAGGCGCCCCTTAATCAGTCTCTGCACGCTTTCTTTGGTAACGGCATGGTTGCGACGGATCGAAGTTTTACGCTCTTAAATGAGTGTGTGAGCTAGGTTTGCTCAAGGAGGAGTACAATTTGTAGAACCAGACAACAAGTTGGAGAAGGAAACTTCAAGGAGGCATATCTTTCATTTTTCGACCGCTTCAAAGGCCGCAAAGAGCCCAAACATGGTTTTGGGATGCTGGGAGCCATTGGAGCAGTTGGCTTGTCATTTTGAGCATTGTAAGGCATGTTTTTGAGAACTCTGAGCAATTTAATAATAATGATCCATCGGTCGGGACTCGGTGAGATGTAGCCCTGAGAGGGGTGAACCCTTTATCAAGTTGGGTCGCGGTTATGTGTCGATGTTCATTGTTTTATGCTGCTGCCTATGTGTATTTTACATAAGTAATCCCAATTATGTGTTGCAAATTGATCCGCTGTTTTAAACACATAATATTTCACTTGCAATATTTATTCAGTTTTTCAAGTCTTCTTCATTTTTAGATCAAGTTGGTATCGAGCACTGGTTTTTGAAGACTCTGATTGTTTGTAAAGTTTTTTTCATGCTCACAAGGTTGAAACTCACAAGAGAGAAGGTCAACTTGTGGAGCCAAGTTCTTATCCCATTGAGAGGAAGCAATTTCATTCACCGCTGAAGTCAGAGAGACATTCACCAAGCATGGCACATGCGTAAGATCATGAACGTGTTCTAGATGAAGAAGCAAACTTCAGGCAGACTATCATACATATGAGAGATATGATGAAAGTCATAATGGAACAGACTATGATGTCGCAGGTGAAGGCTCTAACCCTTCAATGCATAAGGGAGGCAAGCAGGACAAGACGGCAGAGATGGAGGGAATGGTGCTTCCACCACCTCTCCTCCTCCATCATCATCATCATCTTTCTTCTTCAAGTTCAAAACATCTTCCCAATGGGCATGGTAAAACTCCTTCTCAAGAAATTCCTTCAATAAAGCTTGATATAAATTTGAGTTGCCACTTTTATAATGGAGAAGTTAACGCTTAAAAGTTAGATAACTGGATACATAAAATTGAAGTCTATTCTAGAATAATAAAAAGATTCAAGATGATGAAACCGTATCCGCTTAGCTTCATTAAGATTAGATGTGTCTAACACTCTGTTTGGTGGGAATCTAAGACACAAGAGGAAATGAAAAGAATGGAAAATTTTTGCTTAATTGGAATGATTTCATAATAGCAAAATTTTTCCATTCTTTTAAATTTTTATTTAAAATTAAAAAAAAAAAAAAAAAAAGGCAACCATGGAATGGCAAAATTTTAGACAAGTAGCGACGTAATGTACAAGTTTTACCGTGATTTTAGAGACGAAGCCGGTTTTGGGAGTTGATTTGTCTCATAGGAAACATTGCTCAAATATATCAAGGCTTGTGAATAGTTATTTGAGGCATACTATAATTTATGTTTAATCCCACGAATCTTAGATGAAGTTTGTGTACGTGCTACCATTTGGAAGCAAGGGGAAAGAACGATACTCATGAAGGTTCTCAAGAAGACATATACGTGGGAGACAAAGGGAAGAAGAAATTCAAAGGCAGTAAAGAAGAATGTCAGGAAGAAGGAGGGAGAAAATTTCACACGTAAACATTGTTCGTGTTGGATGGCCATGATGAAGACCACTGCTGGAAGCTTCATCCCGGTTAATGCACTCCAAGAAGTTTGGCAACAACAAAGGGAAGTCAAAGACTCGGCTATGCATCGCTGTACAAGATTGGGTTCGATTCTCGGTGATGAGATGAAGATCACAACGATGAGTTACCAAGGTAATAAATTTCAAGGTAAGTACTAGATCTTCAAGTAATGAAAATGTCAATGTAAATCAACAGAAGAAAACACTGAACTTTTCATATATGCTGGTTATTTCAAAACATACAAAGATTGATACATTATTTGATTCTGGGTCACAAGCAAATCTCTTTGTTTTAGAAGAGATCAGAAAAGAAACTTAAGTTGGAACCAGTCCACATCCCTAAGCCATACCCTCTTGGTTGATATGTGATAATGCTGGGTTACAAGTAACTGTGAAGTAAACTTAGGTTCGCTATAACTCGCCAATTTTGTTGATGAAGTAGAGTTGATGTGATTCCGCTTGATATATGTGGCATTGTTTTGGGAAGTCCTTATTTGTATGATAGGAAAGATATATTCTATCGCCGAGAATAAGTATCATTTTGTTTAAGAATGGTTGAGTATGTTGTCGAGCTCACACTAAGAAAATGAAATTATCACCATGCAAATGCAGGCAAAATGTAAGAGGTTAGTTAATGCAAGTAAAACTTTGTTCTCTTTGGGGTCGTGATCAAACCTAAAAATGATAGTGAGAACGAAGCATTTCTGCTGGTTGTGATACTAAGTTAAAATCAAATCTATTTTAAGTTGTTAATCAAGAGGATGACATGTTTAAAGAACCTAAGGGATTGCCTCCTAAAAGAGGAATCCAACATGAAATTAAGTTACAACAAGATTGTCCACTTCCTAATATTGGTATGTATAGAATGTCGGGCTTATGGAAAATGTCGAGATTAAAAAAACAAATTCGTGGAGTTGTTGTTAGACAAAGGGGTAATTGTACGAAGTTCTTCACATGTAATTCAATTGTGTTGGTTCCAAAGAAGGATGGAACGTATTTAATGTGTATTGATTTCGTGGTTTTGAACAAGATAACAAGAAAATCATTATCCTCTTCCACCTAATTGATGATTTACTTGATCAATTAAAAGATGCAAAATATTTCACCAAGTTAGATTTAAGGAGTGGTTATCATCGTGATCAAGATTGGCCGGTACACACATGGAAGACAACTTTTAAGACTACAAGGTTTGTTTGAATGGATGGTAATGCCTTTGACTTTGCAATGACCTCGCTAATTTCTACGCGCGAAAGTGATGAATGATGTCTTGAGGCCTTTCTCTCTGGATGATTTTGTTATTGTCTACTTAGATGATATTTTGATTTTCAGAAATCTCGTGAAGAGCATATTGAACATGTGAAAAGTTTTGGATGTTTTGAGGAAAGAACAGCTTGTTTTGAACTTGTCCAAATGTGAATTTGGAAAAACTTCGCTTATCTATTTAGGCCATATTATTGGTGGAGGTGAATTCTCAAAAATTGATCCTTCAAAAGTTAAAGCTATTTTGGAATGGTCCACCCAACAATGCTAATGTGAGGTAAGAAGTTTTTGGGAGCGTTCTAACATCGAGAAAGTTTATTGCTAACTTTTCATTCATTGCAGCTCCACTACATGCAAGGGATAAGTGTCGAGAAAGGTTTCCAATGGGGAGGTAAGCAACAATAGGATTTTGATACTCTGAAAGAAAATATCAGTTCAACACAAGTTCTTGCACTTCCAAATTTACATTGAACCTTGAACCGTACGCATGCAAGTATTGCTGCATGGGAGCATGGTTAAGCTTCGCATGGTAAGCCAATTTGTTTTCATTCTAAGACGCTTAATGGTGCCATGATTAATTATCCTACTTATGATAAAGAATTATATGCATTGGTTCAAAGTGTTAAGAAATGGAAGCTAATATTTGTTGGGAAAATAAACCATTATTCACACGGATCATCAACCTTTGCAATATTTACAATCACAAAAGCTACAAGCTAGAACTTCGGGGATGGATGGGTTTTCCTTCAACAATTTCATTTGGTTATTGGCATAAGAAGGAATTTTTAACAAAGTAGCCGATATGCTATCCATGCCTATTGTTAGTGCTTCCACTATTCTACAGTATCCTATAATGCATGAAAGTTATGTGGAACAAAGATGCTTTTAGATGTCAATTTTAAGGAAGTGTATGAAACTTCTGTGCCACTTTAATCATGTTGAAGAATTGGATTATCATTTGCATAATAATATCTTGTATCATCTTGGCAAGTTGTGTATTCCATTGTGGATGAAAGAATTAACATCATAAGAGAAGCACATTCTTCTTATCACGGGTCATTTGGTGTAGCAAGACAAAGGCAAATTTGTAAAGATAACAAGCATCGGCCTAAGATGAACGTAAAAGTACTGGGCGATATGTTCTGGGATGTTCACAGTGCTACAAGTAACCAAGTAATCTAAATTTGGGCTTGTACACTCCACTTCCGCCTCTTCTACCTGGGAAAGTATTTCCATGGATTTTGTTGGTGTGGTTTTACCCTAAGCGTCGAGAAGAGGTCATCTAGATTATCTTTATGTTGTGGTTGATCGCTTTTTAGCAAGATGTATTTTGATGTCTTGTACTAAGCAGTTTACAGCAGAACAAATCCATTACGCTTGTTCTTTCAAAATGTTTGGGTGCATTTTATATTGCCTAAGTCCATTATTTATAATCGGGATTCTCAATTTGTTGGACGCTTTTTGGTCGAGTTTGTGGGAATTCATGGACACCAAGCTGAAAAGAGCACAACTTTTCATCCGCGTAATGTATGGTCGCATTGCAGGTGGTGAATCGTACAGTTGGTACATCTTCTTCGCGGCATTGCGCTAGCATCCTGCTTTGGGATGAACATTTACACTCACGTCATATGCAGATAATCAAGCTAAGCACTCTTCGACACAAACGGCCGCCATTTGAGACATGTTTTGTCTATTTGCCCAAGTCACCTTTAGATTTCATCTTTGGGAAAGATAATTCTATTGATGGGCAATATGATATTGATCGCGCAGAGAAGTTCATCAAACAAATTCAGCCGATACATTAGGTGGTGCAAGAGCACAGCTTGGAAAAAGAGTCGCCGCACAAAGCGACATGAAAAGCATCGAAGTTGATCACGCTTGAAGTTGGTGATAAAGTGGTTGGATTTACACGCTAGCGAGAGGCTTAAGGAGAAGGTAAAAGTTGAAACCACCGATATGGTCCCTTCAAAATTGCCTAAGATTGGTAACAATGCTTTCATTTAGATTTGCCTCCACATATGCAGATGTACAGTGCCTGTTAATATTGAGAATTTGAAGTTGTATGAGCCTCCGCTGATCGATGATCAAGGAGAGCGCGGTTCGCATTCCCTTCCATAGATGATTTTTCTCCGCAGTATCTACCGTAACTGGCTGTGAAGACACCACTTCGGATGTGAGGATGCGAATCAACAAGGAAATGTTGAGTATCTTCGAGTTGTTCTTAAAGGGATGATTCAAGCAAGGCCAAGTGGATCGAGGTTAGAAGGGTGAGAGAACTATACCCTTATATTCACATAGAATGAGATAGTCTTTGAGGTCCAAAAGCTCCCAATGGGGAGGTGTGATCGGGATCAAATTTTGCTCAATTTTCAAAGTGCTCTAATTGAGACGAAAACAAGACACTTTGCGTCCGCCTTCGCCTTCTGATTCCTACGCAGATATTTACTTTCAAAATCCGAGTCCGGTGATGGAGATGGAGAGGAGAATCCACGACCACCACCAAGCCCAAACAGGTAAAATTTTTGGATGATAACTGTAATTCGTCCGCATTACCCATACTCTGCGATCGGTAGGGCCGCATCTATTCGGGAAGGACGCGGGCGTGATGGTGACGTGGTGGGATTTTGGTTGGTCGCATTTTAGGCGAAGTACTCTGCGGTTGACACGCGGTTCCGCTTTTGGGCTTAATAATATGAGGACACGGGCTCAAACCAGGGCTTCACATTGCTGCTCATTCATCATTATGTTTATATAAATTGTATTGGGGAGTCCACTTCAATTCACCCTCGACTCCTCCCATAGCACAAACTTTCAGAAGCCTAACCACTATGCCGCCCATTGTTCCTTTTCATGGGCGCACCTTTATATTTAAGTTTGAAGGTTGTATCAAATGGGGACGGGTCAATAAGCTCCAATTCACTCTGCCTCATCGTGTATACATATGACCCACATATATTTTAAAACCCGACCATTGGCGTGTGCACATTATAATGTATTACATTGCAATGTATTGCAATGGCTGGTAATGTATATATATATGTTTCTACCATTGTATTAAAAACATGCGAAGGAATTTTTTAACCTTGTTAAGGCGTATGGTTTGACCTATGGGTTAACCAATCTCGAGTTATGGCAACGGTTAACTACTTTTATGCCGCCTGTCCTATAGCGCCATGTGCCCACGCCGTTGCTGTTAGGGCTGCACGTTCTTTAACTGGCCCTGCCAGCTTTGTTCGCGCGCTGCTGCGACGAGATCGAAGTTTACGCTTTAAATGAGCGCGGTGAGCCAGGTTTTCTCAAGGAGGAGTACAATTTGTGAACCGTAGAGACAACAAGTTGGAGAAGGAGGCTTCAAGGAAGCATATCTTTCTCAATTTTCTAATCACAAAGTCAAAGAGCCTGTGATAGGGTTTTGGGACTGGGAAGCCATTGAAGGCCGCCGCTTTGTCATTTTGAGAATTGTGGGCATGTTTTTGAGCACTTTGAGAAATTCAATAATAATGATCCATTGGAAGTCGGACCAAGAGATGTAGCCCCGAGTGGGTGAACTCCTTTATCAAGTTGCCGTGTTTATGTGCCAATGTTCATTGTTTTATGCTGTTGTCTATGAGTAATTTACATAATCAATCCCACTATGTGTTTCAAAATTGATCCGTTGCTTTAAACACATAACATTTCAATTTGCAATAATTATTCAAGTTTTTCAAGTCTTCATTTTTATCTATCCTGTTGTAGACCAAGGAGGGAGGTTCCTGAAGTTGCGTAACCAGTGAGGGAAGTCGTAACTTACTCCTATGAGGAAATTATAGAATATCATGACATAGTGTAATTTCAAGAACCTCCTTAGATGACGATCTCCCATAAGAGAAATATTTCTTGGGCTAGGGAGATTATTCAATATGGAGAGAAGCATGGCGTTCCCCGGAAGGAACCATGAGACAAGTCAAGAAACTCAAGCCATTATCTAGTTACATGGTTTTGATGTGTGATATCCTAGAGAAGGATCCTACTTGCTTTGAAGAAGGCCATCTCGTAAGAAAGAACGGGCATATGCCATGATAGAAGAATATCAATCCATAATAAAGAATGATGTATAAAATAGTTCCGCATCAAGTGAGGATGTGGTATCACCAAAATGGCTATTCAAAATAAAACATGTTGTCGATGGAAGTATCGAGAAGTACAAAGCAAGGTTGATCACTGCGGTCTTTTCTCAAAAGGAAGGCATTGACCTGCGAAGAGACACTGCCCCAGCCGTGATAAACTCGACCAAAACCACCATAGCCCTTGCAACTAAGATGAAGTGGAAGTTGCACCAAATGGACATAAAGACAACTTCCCTAAATGGTGTCATCGGTTGAAGAAGTGTATATAGAATAACCCTCAAGGATTTGAAGTTGAAGTTAGAAAGACTCATGTTTGCAAGTAGAAGCTACCAGACGGGTTGAAGCAATATCCCAGAGCTTGGTATGGAAGGATTAACAATTTTCTGACGAAATTTTGGGCTTTACCAAGAGTAAAGTAGATTCTAACCTCTACTTCAAGTTATGAACGATGAGCCGATGATATTGCTATTGTATATAGATGAATTATTCTTAACTAGAGAAGAAAATCTCATCACCGAATGCTAGGCGAAGCTTGCATCAGAATTTGAGATGAAAGACCTTGGCCTAATGCATTATTTCCTCTTAGGTCTTGAGGTATGACAGAGCCCATAGAGAATATTCCTTAACTAAGGGAAGTGCGAACAAATCAATAGATTCAACATGTTGGAGTGCAAGTCCATGAATACACCCATGGAAATGAAGCCTAATCTACCGCTCCATTAATTTCATCGCACTCGATTGATGCCACCAGATGACGATCATTGATCACCGATGTACCAAGAAAACCAGACTATTATATCTATTTTTCCGCGCCGTGAACACTTTGAGTCAGTTTCTGGTAGAACCCAGACATGTTCACCTAGTTGCTGCAAAACATGTGATGAGGTACCTTAAAGGTACATTAGATTGTGGTCTTAGTTATGATGGAGATCATGATTTCACATTGAGTGGGTACACTGATTTAGATTGGGATGGAAGTGTCTCTCACAGGAAGAACACTTCAGGATGTTGTTTCGGTTTGGTATCAACCATGATCTCATGGCAGAGTAGGAAGCAATCCAACATTGCTCTCAGTACAATGGAAGTAGAATACATTGTTGCTTGTTCTGCCAACTGTGAAGATATATGACTTTGTAAGTTATTGATTGGTCTATTTGACCTAGAGATGGAAGCAACCATGATCCTATGTGACAACCAGAGCTGCATAAAGATGACAAATAATCCTGTATTTCATGACAAGTCGAAGCACATAGAGATCCGATATCATTACATCCGTGACATGGTTCAAAGAGGATCCATAAAGCTCCAATATGTTAGCACGGATGAACATGTTGCCAATGTGTTGACGACGCCTCTATCTTGTGTAAAGTTTGAGCACTTTCGAGCTAAGCTTGGTATAGTACAAAAGGACCTCCCTTGAAAGGGGGAGTAGTGCTGTGTTGAGATATGCCAGCCTAGTACTATGTTTCCAGCTTAATTTCTGTGACGTAAAGCCAATCTAGTATTGTGTTTCTAGCTTAATTGTTGTGTTGAGATATGCCAACCTAGTACTGTGCTTCCAACTTAATTGTTGTGACATAAAGATAGTCTAGTATTGTGTTTCCAGCTTAATTTCTGTGTTGAGATATGATAACATAGTACTTTGCTTCTATCTTAATTGTTGTGACGTAAATCCAGTCTAGTACTGTGCTTCCAGCTTAATTGTTGTGACGTAAAGCCAACCTAGTACTATGCTTCCAGGTTAATTGCTATGACATAAAGCTAGTCTAGTATTGTGATTCCAGCTTAATTGTTGTGTAGTGTGCTAGCCTCGTGCTGTGATGATGAGCCAACCTCATGCTGTGATGATGTGACCAACCTTATGTTGTGATGATGATGTATTAGTTTTATACTAATCCATATTGATGTAGATGATGATTTCATTCCATTGAGAATGACGATGCTGCTGATGAGAAAAACTTYCGATGATTTATAGATACTCCAGTCAATGTTACAAGATGATATTGATGATGTTGTCCTCTCACCCACCTGATGTTGTTGATGATGCTGTCCTCTCTCTCGCCTGATGTTGTTGTAGAATACCCTTCTTGTTAAGGGGGAGTGTTGAAATAATGTAACTGCAAAGGGTATTCTAATTATTATTGATGTATTATTCATTAGATGAATCCCCTATTGCAGATTGATCATGTCGGCTATTGTAAATGACCAAATCCCCTTTTGCGGATTGGTCAAAATATAACTGTAATAGGCAGAATAAGAATTCAGGCCCATAATATATTAAAGAGGCCCCATAATATATTAAAGGTGGTTATAACCACCCAAAAGAGAAATTCGGCCCTGCCAGTGAAGAGACACCTGCATCCACACGTGCTAGAGTTGTATAAATAAGGAGCCTAGCTCCTCATTTAGACATACACTCACTTGTTCATTGAGAAGCAAGTTTCAGAACTGCAGTTGGAGAAGAGAGAGAGAGAGAGGCACATTCTTGGGAGAGGAATTTCTGTATTTGTTTGAGTTATCTATTGGCATTGTATTGGCTATCTATAATAAGGAAGTTTTGTTGGGTTTTCTCCCCCATGAAGGTTTCCCAGGATAACTGATGTGTCTCTTGTGATTGTGTATTTCTCAGTGATCCTATATTATGCTATTGTTATCTATGAAATGCAAAGAACTCTAATAATATCTTAAACCTTAACAGTTGGATCCTTTGGTTATTTTTTTTATACCTGTGTTCATTTTCATGTATCTTAGAGTTTAGAACAACATTATTTCAGCTCTAAAAGATCTCTAGGTGTGTTATATAGCTTATGGTATGCATGTGCTAACATCTTGTGACAAAACTACTTGCTAGAGCACCCATTTGGCCTATGTAACCCTAACGGAACAACAAACAAGTTACTAAACAATTTGTTGTTATAAAACAACAACAAACCCTTGTTTGACAGTTGAAACTTAGAGCCAACTTGAGGTCAAAGACAGACCTAGTTGGCATCCTATTAGGACCTGGAAAATCTTCAGAGTAGTTGGGTTCCACGTTTCCTTACCTCTGAGTTGGAAAATACGCCACCTTGTGCAAGGAGAACCCTTCAGGAGTCTGAGACTTCGGGACTCCGAAGGTTTTGAGTGAAGTGTCACAGACAAACTGAAAGACTCGAAGACCAGAGCCACATGGCGAGATTTAGGGCTCCTTCGGGAGTTCAAGATTTTGGGACTCTGGGGAATGTGCAAGTAGAACAAAAAGAGGTGTTCAAAGTCGAACGTCGAACTCCCCTCTAGCCTGTGTGTTAAATAAGGAACACACCCCACCATTGGATTTGACGGTGGATAGAATTCCACCGTAGATGTAGAAATATGAAGATGGTAAGAATGAGATAGACCCACATGGTCCTTGACTAATAATGCCCGAAGAGCTTCAAGAGGAAATAAATTTCAATCCATAACTTAGATTTCAGTATGGTGGCAACCATTAGAAAGCTCGTGGTGAGAAGAAGACAATGGAGATCTCGAAATTAGGACTTGAGATAGTTAAGGAAAACAAAATTATGATGCCCCATCCCTTAAATGCGTATTTAGGGGTCAAGGGTGTTACCGTTTGTGATTTTTTATTTATATGACATTCTAATCTTCAGTAAGACTGAAGAGGAGCATCTGAGACATTTGAAAATGGTGTTGAGAAAATTGCAACAAGAGAAGTTGTTAATGAATTTGAAGAAATGTTCTTTCATGAAAACAAAACTTGTATATTTGAGATTTGTAATCTCTTCAAATGAATTGAAGATGGATCTAGAGAAGTTGAGGGAAATAAGAGATTGGTCTTCTCCAACAATTGTAATCAAAGTAAGAAGATTTCATTGATTGGCGAGTTTTTACAGGAAATTCATTAGGAATTTTAGTAGTATTTGCACACCTATTCTGGACACCATAAAGAAGGAGCATAAATCCTTTAATTAGACATAAGAGTCTGAGAAGGGATTTAGAGTGTTAAAATCAAAGATAACAGAACAACCTATTCTAGTTTTGCTAGATTTTAGGAATACTTTTCAAGTTAAGTGTGACGCCAGTGGAGTAGTCATTGGCACAATTTTAAGTCAAGAAAATAAGCACGTTTCTTATTTTAGTGAGACGCTGAATGATGTGAAAATGAAGTATTCCATGTATGATACAAAATTTTATGTTGTGATCCAAGATTTGAAAAAATGGAGACATTATCTTATTCCGAAAGAGTTTGTTTTGTATTCTGACAATCAGGGTTTGCAGTTTATAACCAAACAAGAGATATCAAACTAGAGACATGCCAAATGGGTAGAATTCATGCAGAATTTTAATTTTGTTATTAAGAATATTAGTGGAACTGCTAACAAAGTTGCAGATTCATTGAGCAGGAGATGTTTGATCTTGCAGGAATTCCAAGTGGAGACCCTAGGATTTGAACACCTCAAGGAGATGTATCAGGAAGATCCTAATTTCAAAGAAGCATATGAAGCATGTGAGAACCCTTTGCTAAGGGACATAAATAAATGGATGGAGTATCTAATCCAAGGTGGACTGTTATTTAAAAGAATCCAATTGTGTATCCTAAAGTGCTCAATGAGGGATAACTTGTTGAAGGAAAAACATAGTGGAGGTTTCGTTGGACACTTTGCTCATGATAAAACATATGCATAGTTGAGTTCTTCATACTACTAGCCAAGAATGAGGTCCGATGTGAAGAAACTTGTAGATAGATGAAAAATCTGCCAATATGCCAAAGGAAAGAAGAAAAACATTGGATTGTATCAACCATTGCCTATATCATACAAGTCATGGGATGCTATAGGTATGGAATTTTTTCCGGGATTGCCAAGAACCCAAAGAGGAAATGATTCAATGTTCATAGTGGTCGATAGATTTTCAAAGATGGAACATTTCATTCTGTGTCACAAAACCAATGATTCTATTCACATAGCTAATTTGTTTTTCAAGGAAATTGTGAGATTACATGGATTTCCAAGGAGCATAGTTTCAGATAGAGATACCAAATTTGTGGGACACTTTTGGAGGACTTTGTGGAAGAAGCTGGGGACAAGTTTTTCTTTCAGTTCATCATATCATCCTCAAATGGATGGATAGATTGAGGTGGTGAATCATAGTTTAGGGAACCTGTTAAGGAGTTTGGTCACTGAACATAGCAGCCAGTGGGATCAAATTCTTCCCCAAGCAGAGTTTTCATATAATGAATCACCGAATAGGAGCATTGGTAAAATCCCATTCCAGATAATATATGGGATGCATCCAAGAGGAATTTCATAATTAAGAGACTTGGGACGAGATGAGTTCTGATGCACAAGAATAGAAGACTTTGATATAGAAATGAAGAAGTTGCATGATCAGATTAAGGGACAACTACAAAATAGCAGCCATAAGTACAAAAGCAGAGTAGACAAGAGACGAAGAGAGGTAAATTTCAAAATTGGAGATCATCTTTTAGCACATCTAAGGAAGGAAATATTTCCAAAAGGGAAATATAACAATATGAAGATGAAAAAGATATCACCTTGTAAGATCCTCCGAAAATTTGATGCAAATGCTTATGAAATTGAATTGCGAGAGGACATTGGAATATCACCAATATTCAATGTAGAAGACCTGTATCCTTACAGAATAGATGATGTTGACGAATACATGATCAAGGGGAGATTCAGTGGAAGCAAAAGATGCCCATAGAAGATAAGCCACATATAAATGAGATTTTAGATCAGAGGATTGCTAAGAAGAGCAAAAGGAAAGTTTATTATGAGTATCTGGTTAAGTGGAAAGATCATCCAACAGAAGATGTGAAGTTGGATACCTGGAATTGATATCCAAAAGCATGGGAAGACAATGCAGGAGCTCATGGACAGGATTCCATGAATATTTTGTCCAAAGGAGTATGATGTAGGAGCATCATCATTAACGTTAAACGAGGCAAGTGGAGGACAACTCAACATCCGTGTGCATGTCCAAAATGTTTTGGATCCCAAGGGGAGTGTGCCATTTACTATTTTGACTGCAATGTAATTAAAATCTCTTTAATGTTTTGAGGCTTGAACCATTGTATAAGATCACAAGATATTGTAATCACCTTAATAAGCTATAGGGTTGTACATATATTGAGCATCGACTCGTACTTAGGTTGTAAATACCATTTATTGTAATAAGGCTTAGTAGGAGAATGTTTTAATTGTGATATGATAGCACTAGAGTAGTCTGTAGGAAGGCTCGAGAAGCCCCTCCATGTATAAATTTATGTAATCTATGCCCAAATGATGTTGTTGATGAGTTGTTGACAAATATTGTAATTGAGATGAATTTTATTGTTATTGTTGTTGAGAGCAAAAGTTGAGAGCTACAAGAACTCTTGTAAATGTGTTATTGAAGGAATATAATAGAGGAGAATCGCTTTCAGATCTCTGCATATGCTTATCTTTGAGTAATTGGGTAATGTTGTGTTATTTTCTTTCTGTGTGTTACATACTTGTGTGTGCATTTCATGGTTAATTGAATGAACCTGTAGTGTTATGTAAGTTTCAATTTTTTCTCTTCTAAAGCACTGGTGCAAGGAGTGCACAGTAGCCACACAAGGAGTGCGAAGGCCGAGTTGTTTTCAGACTCAATAGCTCAGGAGAGATAACATGAAACTTTGGGAGTGAGTGCAAGGAGTGCACATATACTAAGTGGAGTATAAAATCTCAAGAAGACCCGTGCAAGGTGTGCATAGTGCGGACACTTAGTCAAGTGTTGAAATAGTCTCAAAGGAGATGAGTGCAAGGAGTGTGTGGGAAGATTTCTTGAACACCTCCAAGTTCCAAGATTTATGGTGAAGCATAAGGAGTGCGCAGAAGCCCAAGTCACTTCCAGTGATAAAGCTCAGGAGAAATAGCTAACATAACCCTTTTGGAGGAGGGAACCCTTTCATTTTCAAGGTTGATTGGAAGAGATCTACCCGAGGAGGAATCATATCTTTCCTAGCTGTCAGATCTGGGAAAGTAGCAAGGGGAATAACCCTTGAAGTCCTTCAGACTTCGTGCATTTGGATATTTTCGAAGTAAGTGTAGTGGAGGAGATAGATTTCTCGAATTCTCAAGATCTAGAGTGAATCTGGACCGTCCATTTGTGAGGACACATGTCCACAGATCTAGAGTAGTTCAAAAGTCCAACTATTTGATAGAGTTGGGGTGTGATAACAGAAGTTTGTGGAGCTCCCAAAGGCCCAAAGGTCGAAGTGCATCCTATAAATTGGCTTCTTCACCACATGTCAGTATAATTTTGATGGTTCGATAGTTTAGCATTCTGGGGAAACCGAAGTGTAAAGAGATTTGAGTCGAGAACTCCCAAACGGCCGAAGCTTGGAGCATATTTAGGCTATCCATTCCAGAGGACACATGGACCGTTGATCATAACTCATTGTTTCAGAGTTTGGAGATCCAGAGAGTGGTGTGTGTCAACCTCTTGGAACTCCTGAAGCCTAAAGTCCCCGAGAGGAGCGTAGATGTCGATTGATAGAGAGGTGTGGGTCATTGATTTGGGAGCCCTCTAGAGATTCACAGTTTCGACATTTGGTGGATTTGCATAGTTGTTGGGTCTAGAATCCCAAAGCCTAGAGTCTCAAAACCCTTGTGTAACATCGATTGTGGTGGGTAACGAGAACTGTTGATCCCTCCTTTGTTCAATTGTCCATGAGTTTGGTGTTTGGGAGAAACATAGTGTGTTGTTGTTAGAGCTCTCGGAGCCCGAAGCTCCGAAGTCTCAAGTTATTCATTGAAGTTTAAAGCTAGCCCATGGTTTTGACCTGAGGTCATGTGGGAGACTCCACTAGATTATTAGGACCCTCTCAACTTGAATTTGCGTGCAAGTTAAGGGGAAAAGGCCTGTGGAAAAGGAATTTGAGGGTTCAACAGGAGCTTGAGAGCTAATTCATCTCCATACTGTGAACTATCCTATACTAGGAGGTCGCGCGAGCCCCAGGAGGTGGTGGGGGTTTAAATCAATATATATTTTGTAATTATAACATAAATTAAATAATTAAATGAAACAAAAAATATATATTAAAATAAAATTAATAAAACTGCCCAGAAAGTTTTATAAATTAGATTTGTTTTGATGACTCAACTTTAACAAGTGATATCTTGAGTTTTGCTCAACGAAATGAGGCAAAAAAGCACTCGTTGGAACGATATTTGCATGGGGAACAATATGGAAACATTAATTCAAACAAATGTGGAGACTTACTATCCAAAAAAATTATATAAAGTGAAGGCTATGAATTTGCAACTAAAATTAGTTTTTTGAACTGATTTAGAAGATTTTCTTTAGCCAAGAAGATTTGTTGTTGCTTATTCATTTCCATATTGTTTCATTGTTAATTTTATCTCCATGAGAAAAAATGATATATTATTCTAATTTGGTAATTGTTGGCACCAGGATGAAGTGGAAAGAAGGACGATCGTGGGAAAGAAAGCGTACATAAACTGAAGTAACATCTGGAGAAAAAACAACACGTGCGCATGCAAGAAAGCATTCACAAGGAAAGCGACAACTGGAGGAAGAACAACACGCGTGCATGGGAGGAAGACTTAACGTCGGTAGGGTTATGGTTTTGGTAATGCATTGTAAATGGTTAAAGAGATCGATAGATATAAATATAGATACACAGGTATCAAAGAGGGGTTGGATATATTTATGCAAGTATCATGAAGAGGTTGATTCGCTTTTGTATTAGTTCAGATTTTGTAATGTTCTATCATAGCTATGTACGAGTTGATGCATTATGTAATATGGTTATGAACCATTTTGTAATCTGTTGAGCTAAGAACAGAGGAGAGGAGAAATATCTGAGGATTAGATCACAGGCTGTGGAGCCTGGTGCGATCTAGTTTTCCTCATCGAGATCTTACCCATTTAGAGGAGAATTGTAAGCGTGTGACGCTGGAGATGAAAAAATATCATAATAAAAGAGCCAAGAGCCAAATCTTTGTGGACGTATCCTAGGAGGGGGTGAACCATGGTAATATATGTGTAATGTGATGAATGCATGTATCTCTTTAATTTCTTTCAACAGTTCATTGTTATGCTTAATAAATGAGTTAATATATTGTTATGGAATATGATTATAATGTTTAGGAAATAACTCGTGAAATAGAAATGTGCACCCGTGAAGAGTAAATAGATTACATCCACTGTTCGTAGTGCATGGATCTGGTTAATAAACCCCTATCTCATACTCAATCAGAGGCTGTCAACACCTGAGTCTTACAACCACCCATTTAAATCTATCTCAGGTGAGACTGCGCAGTGCATTCTGTGTACTGTGTTGCCTTCTGGTTTACCAGAAGGGAAGATAGTTTTAGAGTCTTTGTTGGAAATCTGAAAGCAATAATTTGTTTTGATAGATTCGAAATCGCGTCCATATTCAGGGGTTCATTTTGTAGAGTGTTTTCTGGAAAATCAGAGAAGAATCTCTCCAAACGGTTGAAAACCTACTTCCAAAATGGGTCGTTTTAAATTTCACGTGAGTTGTTTCCTCATTAAATCAATACTTTGGGAGAAATATTATTAGTAGGGAGGTGGAATTTCCCAGATTTGTTGTTACAACCAACTCACATGAAGTAATTTTGCAGGTTTAGTTTTGGGTGATCAATGAGGAATCTCGCCAAACAGTTGAAAACCCACTCCTAAAACAAGCTCATTTACCTTATATTCATTGAATTCTCTCAAAAGATAAATAATTTGGGAAAATTGGGACTCATATTTCTCAAATTAGAAATCACATCACTTTTTAGGAGGTGATTGTGCAGATCGATTTCTGAGCAAACCGAGATGAATTTATCCAAACAGTTAAAAAATTGCTTCCCAAATAGGCTAGTTTATTTTTCAAGTGGGCCTTTTTGCAAACAAATAGATATTTGTGAAGATGTTGTTACTTTTCTTAAAGAGTTGTTTCTTTAGATTCACCTTTTGGTCATTTTGAATTCTGTAGATGATTCATATTTTTATAGCAAATAGTGGGATTTGACCTGAGTTGAGAAATTATAAACGGTATCATATTATTCTTGTAATTGGGGGGGACAAATTTGGAAACTATAGGGGAATTATGCAGAAGAAGAGACTTTTGAATTGCACTATTGTATAAGATATATTTTCTTTCTGTAGGATTAAGAGAGTTCTAATTGGGACCTTGACCGAGTGATCTCCCCAATGTTGATCATGGTCATTTCTGGCCATCAACATTTTTTTCACTAGAAGGAGGGATACCAAAGAGTGGGCATGACAAGTTGATAATTTTTTATTTGTTGGTTTTAATTCTTTCATTTTGTCAATGGATTATTCTAAACGTCTTGTCTAGAGTTGTATATCTGGTCAAGCATCAAGCACTCCAACGAATATAGTTAGATACTTTTCAAAATCAAAGTTTAATAGCGAGTCTAAATTTTTTGCATTTGATCACATTTATCAATTTATTTTGAATTGTAATAATTTTGATATTTATGAAGGTGTCATGTGCAGGATTTTTACTCTTACTTTTTCAGACCAGACCAAAGACTAGTGTCTTTCATTGCCAGTTTCCTCTGTAGATAGCTAGGATGAATTTGCTCAAATGTTTATTCACACGTTTCAAGACTATGATTGTACTCAGGTTTTCCTATAACTTGAGAACTTGTGCATAATTGAAGGTGAGTCCTATGAACATTTTCTTCTTAGATTCAAATTAATTTGCTTTCAATTTAAATCTCATGATTTTCCTTCACAGATTGAATTAATATGATGGTTTAAACATGTTTCTTCTCTCCCTTGTATTTCTAATAGTCATAAAGAATTTGAAAACATCATCTTTCTAAATACTTTTACTACTATTGAATGCTCTCTTGAAGAAACTAATGACATGATTATACCTTTTTCATCTGACAATTCAGAGAATGTTAATGAACAATTTCAGGAAGATGTTAGTCCATCAAATAAAATTGACAATTCTCTTGAAATTATTTTATATCAAAATGAAACAATTAATTGTCATGAAAAGGACAAGGATGAATTAATTTTAGATCTACTAAATTCTAGCTCTTAGAGATGCACAATCAATAAAAAATATCATAATCCTGAAAACTTTTCCAATACGGGTAAATATGATATAATTGCTGAAGAGAACAATGAAAAGATAGTATTAGAAACTCAAATGTCATCTTCTATTTTAAATAATGATTTTTTCAAATAGAGAAACACTCAGATTTATCTATTTGGATAGTTACTTTTCATTATACCTTATCTATTTATCAATAGTAATTTGTTTGATAATCATTTAGAGGTTCATCCATATATTAATAACATATTTCAAAATAAAGGATCTATTATCAATCAAACAAGTTATGAACATTTTACTAATAACTATCCAGATAATAAATTATCAAATGATCATTTTTCTAAACCTTATGACATACCTTTTTCTAATCATGTTTTCATTTCCAATTTATCATCTATGAAGGAATAGATCAATAATGAAGTCATTTATAATAATGATTTTGAGATCATGAATATCAAGGCACTTCACTCTAGGGTAATGGTTATGTCAGGTCCTCATATTGTCGATTCTCATAATCAATTTATATTTCAAGAAGAAGGGCATCATTCTACTGATCATACTACAATTGAACCTCATCTTGAATTTTCTCATAATGATTTCAAATTTCAGGAAATAAACTCCATGCATATCTATGATTTTGATGACATCGCTCAAGTTCCTATTTCTTGTCATGATCTTGGAATTTTTACACAAGTAGATGCAAATGTTAATTATAATTACATTATTCCAGCTACTACCTGTGAAAAATATACTCTTGTGAAGAAGTCCCTATATTCTTGTACCATTAGTGTAAATAGTGATGTAGGTTTATTTCTCAATAGTAACAACTCTTTATAGGCTTCATAACTGATAAAAACATCATTTGAATCTAGCATGTCTTCCTCCTCTTTTTCCAAAGTTCACCAATCCATATTTGATTCCCATGTTCATTTTTATGATCCAATAGATGTATGGTTGGAGAATTGGTTAAAGGAGACTTTTCTTGTATATAAAATTTTACATGTTTTTTTATTAGGTATTAATGTATGTAATAAATGTAATTTTTCTTTTAGTAAAATAGTAATATTTTTATTTTTATTACTAATGTTTGATATGTACATGTGTGAAATAGTTTGAATGGCTCCACTGAAAATTCGACTATACTTAGTCATATTTCCTCAATAAAGTTAGAATAAGAGTAGGTTTAGTATAGCTCAGGTTTACTTTAATTTAATTTTAGATTCAATAAAATGATGATCTTAGGTGTATATGAGCTTCATTAAATATGCAACTTCTTCATGCTTTAATTTTTATCATAGAAAGAAGTTACATCTTCAAGGTAAGTCTCATACACTTATTTTCATCTTTTACTTTTTCTTTGTGATTTTAGTTTCAGTCTTATTTTAGTATTTGCTGATTTAATATCTGTTTTTGCAGGTCTTCAGGAATTTTCAGGTAATATAGAACCCCTTCTTGCTTGGAATTCACTCTCCTTGTTTCACCTATTTTTGGGTTAGGCAAAGCAGTGATGATGTTGATCAAGTTGCAAACAAGCTAAATCAGGGAGTCTCTGAACCTTTATGTTTCTTTCATTCATTCTGATTTAACCTCATCTTTTAATAATCTCTATTGATTAGATTTTGAAGTTTGGTTTGAATAAAAGCCCAATTAACTTCAACTTTACAAGACAAAACTTGTTAAAATCTCAAATTAAGCCAAACAAACATGTTTTCCTCATATTCACTCTTTTGTTGATATATACTTTCAAAAGTTGCCTTGTTGAAGTTTATTTTCAAATTTGGGTTTTCTTTTATCTTTTTCTTGGGATTTGTTTTTTCTTTCTTCATTTGCAATCTTTTAAATGTTTTGGTTTCGTTTTCTTTTGATTAGATTTTGTGATATTACTAAAATTTATATGAGGGGAAGTTTTTTCAATCTTTCCTACGCAATATCAATTGCTTTACATGGGGAAATATTTTATCTATCATTTGATAGGATTTCATTTATCTAAAGGTCATCAATACCAAGTTTTCAATTTTATCGTACAACAACCATTAGCCATGGGGAACATTAAAATATGTTTCAAGTATTATAAGTTCACCTTTATAAAGGAAAGAATTGCCTACAGACTTTACCTTGAATCCCTCCCATACCCCTCCACAATTAAAGCCTATACTTTGGTAGATGAAGAGAAGACTAGTGGGGTCAAACTTAACTTGTATCACATCTATTTTTTTAAATTAAATCCTCTTGTACCACCCCTCTCTCTTCACCCAATTGTTATAAAGCAATTCTTCAAATATGTTTATCAAAAGGGTGGGAACAAGAGAGTTAAAAGCACATATGTGTGGGAAACATATGCAAACTCATCGGGGTACTGAATAGGCTCGCTGGTAGTGAGTAAATACATACATGGTACCGAGACAACTTCATCAAGGTGTTGAACAAGCCTGCTAGCAGTGAAGCAATGTCGGGAAAAGAGGTAATTTTATAACAGATGCATACTAATCTTTAATAACCTCCTAGCTATTTTTACTATCCAATAGTAGAGATGTAATTAAAAGTTAATGATTATTCCCTATTTTTGGATTCATTGTTTAGATATGTACATTCAAGTACTTTCATTCTTACAAACTTGTTTTTCTTTGATTCTTCTTGTGTGGGACCTTTGGAAATGGTACAATGTGCAAGAATGTTTTGAAAGATTTCATTTCGATCTTTGGTAAATTTAGTCCTACTATATTAACCAAAGATAATTGTTTCATTCCCATGTGTCTCCAATTGTTGTGGTTACAACACCCCCCATAATTGTTTTTAAAAATTATTATGGGTCCCTCCATATGAATTTTGTTAATATCGCTTTCTAGAATGTTTTGGTTTGGTTTATTTTGTGATATTTTCATTTTGTTTGGATTTTTGTTTTGACCTCTTCATTGCTTTCATTTTATTGTCAACATTCCAACAATTCAAGTTTCGCTTCATTATGACTTACGATTTAAAAGATATCCTTGGTCAAAAGTTTGGTCAATTTTACCACCCGGGCATTAAAATATGTAAACAAATTTTTTTATAATTGATTAAGTTAATTATTAGTTCATAAGCTTAAATTTAATTTAATTTTTGTTTTATTAAATTGTAAATGCAATTCATGTATATATATTTTTAATTATAACATAAATTAAATAATTAAATGAAATAAAAAAAAATATTAAAATAAAATTAATAAAATTGCCCAAATTCTTTTATAAATTAGATTAGTTTTGATGACTCAACTTTAACAAGTGATATCTTGAGTTTTACTCAATGAAATGAGGCAAATTAGCACTCGTTGGAAAGACATTTGCATGGGGAATAATTTGGTAACATTAATTCAAGCAAATTTGGAGATTTACTATCCCAAAAAATCAGCAAAAGTGAAGGCTACGAATTTTCAACTAAAATTAGTTTTATGAACCGACTTAGCAGATTTTCTTTAGCCAAGAAGATTTGTTGTTGCTTATTCATTTCCAGATTGTTTCATTGTTAATTTTATCTCCATGGGAAAGCATGAATTATAATTCTAATTTGGTAATTTTTTTTGACAGATTGGAAATCATGTCCATCTTCAGGGGGTCATTTTGCAAAGTGGTTTCCGAACAATCAGAGAAGAACCTCTCCAAACAATTGAAAACCCACTTCCAAAATGGGCTGGTTTAACTTTAAATAAGTCGTTTCCTCATAAAATTGATACTTTGGGAGAGATATTATCAGGAAGGAGGTGGAATTTCCCATATTTATTGTTACGACCAACTTACAAGAAGTAGTTTTGCAGGTCTATTTCTGGGCGATCAGTGGGGAATCTCGACAAATAGTTGAAAACCAACTTCTAAAATAGGCTGATTTACCTTATCCCCATAGGATTCTCTCAAAAGATAAATCATTTTGGAGAAATAGGGATTGGAGTGGCACCAATGTTTCTCAGATTAGAAATCACGTGACTTTTCAGAAGGCAATTTTGCAGATCCATTTCTGAGAAAATCGAGAGGAATTTATCCAAGCGGTTGAAAAAACGCTTCCAAAATGGGTTGGTTTACTTTTCACGTGGGACGTTTTGCAAAACAATAGATATTTGTAAATACATTGTTACTTTTCTTAAGGGGTTGTTTCCAAAATTTCACCTTTTGACCGTTTTGAATTTTGTAGTTGATTCATAATTATGTAGCTAATAATGGGATTCGACCTAAATCGAGAAATTATAAAAGGTCTCATATTATTCTTGTAATTAGGGGGGCTAGATTTGGAAACTATAGGGGAATTCTGCAAAAGAAGAGACTTTTGAGTTGCACTATTGTATAATATATATTTTCTTTCTATAGGATTAAGGGAGTTCCGAATCTCTGACAGGAGGAACTATGCACTATTGCAGAACTATATCTTAAAGGGATTTAGAATTCATGAGGACTATATAAAGATAGAGTGATTTAAATTTAATGACAAGTTTCCATTGATTTTCACTACTGTATAATTTGTAAGCTTGTTGTTACTTTTACTTGTTAATTTAGTTTTGATTTAAATCTTTATTTTCATAAATCTATCTTTACATAGAAGAATATATTTTAAATTAGAATTTAATGATGGATTTAAGTAAACTTGATTGCAGATAATGGTAACTATTTATCATTTAATTATAATCTTGTTTTGGTTTTAATTATTGTTATATTAGAAGAAATGTTTCTTTAATATGATAGTAGATCTTAAATTGAATTCATAATTGAGTTTGAGTATATGTTGTGGTTATCTTAATAATGATTTGTTGAGATCTTTCCATTGCATATTTTCATGAATAATTTGCAAATCATATGAAATAATTCTATGATTTGCAAATCAATCTTAATCTTAAATTCAATACCAGTCATTTCCCCTTTTTAGTACTTTTCTCTTGGTTTGGATGAGATATGTATCTTGTCCTAATCAAGATATAATAGATTACATTTTTCTTTGTCACTTGCATCATAGATTTAAGTTGCATTTGCATTTAATTCCATAAAGTCTCCTTTCGTAGAAGCCTAATCCATTGTGGTGTAGCTGAGCCCTTGTGTCAGCCTTAGGGTTTCTTTATTACAATCATGTTACAAGAGAGTAATCCCTTTCCTTCTATATGTTGATAAAAACAGGTAACAATATACATTAACGGATATAAGGATGTGTATATATATTTGTATATATAGAATAGTCTTGATTAGATTAACATTAGATTAGGCTAGTATTAGGACAAGGGTAACTGGAGACCGATACAACCAGTCAGAATCACCATCCCAAATAGAAAAATGGTCTAATTGGGACCCTGACTAGGTGATCTCCCCAATGTTGATCATGGTCATTTCTCACCATCAACAAAAGGACACTTCTAATATGACTTGCTATAAAGGGAGGGCTACCATATTTTATTTCCCAATGAAAATTTGACAAGCTTGAAATGGGTAAGCCATACCCAACCCCCTAATTACCTTTTTATGGATCAGGTATTAAATTTTTTCTTTCCCTTAACCATATCAAATCCTCTCCTCAAGGGAACCATCATCTTCTTCTTGCCAAGAGATTTCAGATGACTATAATTATGCTCATATCCGATCTCTAGATAAAAAGTTATGGCCTTTCAAATTTGATTAGGCCTTCATTGGCCAAAATCCATCTCACCACAACGTGATACCCACATGGATCCACGTCACATATGTCATCTGACATGGAAATATCGTTTCAAAACACGTCACCCTCTAGCGTAGACATGGCTGATGATGTGGATGTTGGCGTGGCACCTGCCACCTAGCCACCGAGCCCCTGCCTTTCACGCTTTCAAAACTTTGCTACATATCTTTCCTTATATCCGATGCTTTGGGTATCTACCCTCCGAGGCATCGGGCTGTCGGCCCATCGACCCCTCTAGGTAGAAAAATATCAGTCCCCAGGTAAAAAAAAACTTTACCACTTTGAACTCCAACCACCCGGTCCAGTATCCTAGGTGGAAATTTAGACACGTGGCACTTCCACAACTAGCCACTTATCATGAAACATGACCATACCATTGTCGGTCACCTGGAATGACACGTGAAACTTGTACCACTCAACATGTGGCACTAATTTTATCCACATATCCCTACCCAAATATTCCAAATTAGCATGAAACTTAGCACCACCATCGTGTGACACATGGACCTCCCATGTGGATAGACATAGGTTGTTCTGGGCAGTTCCAACTAGAGTTGACATGGACTATGAAATGGAACTGGTTTACCAACCCACCAAGCCCTTATATTATTTGGCCTTGGCCACTCCAAACCTAACAATACTTGAGACCCCTGATCCTTGATCTTACGATATGTCGAGTCACTAGTCTAACGCCCCGTCAGGTGATTGGACACCAAAAAATTGTCCCATCCACATTTCACATAATCCCAAAACGTCTGATATGGGGCTGAGATGGAACCCATTACACACAGCCTCCTCATGCCTTACCACCTATATTAGAACAAGGTCCCATTATGACCTACCACCCGACTTAACACGTGGATACTAAGACACTGACCCATCGAGGAATAAATTACACCCTCAACCCTTAAACATTAGACACATGGCAAGACCAAATATTTCCACATTTTTCTACCAAAATATGCTACTTGTCTAACCTACAACGTGACATGTGGTTCTCATATCACGTCACAGACCACCTCCTCAAAGTGCTAAATCACTATGACATGTGGCACAATCACCACTTGATACATGGACCTCCCATGTATACTAGCATGGTATACTCATCATCACAGAGCACTTGAATCGCCCATCCAGGTGTTGACTCCTGTCTAATGTGCATTGGTTGGGTGACATCATCCTCCTCCACTCCAAGCTTACAAGGGAAGAATGAAACCCTTTTCCGAGAACCTTTCCCATTGGGGTATTGGGCTTCACTAGAACCTCATACATTTTGGAAAACCCTCGATTCTCGATGTTCAGGGGGCATCAACCCACCGGGTTAATGGGATATTGGGGATCTTCCAAAGGAAAATGGACATGAAAATACCCTGGGGTTCTAGTATTTTGATACCCTAGACACTGGTCTCCCTCTTGAGCTTTGTCTGCAAGATCTACAGTCAAGATTTCCTCAGTGTTCGAATCCAATGATTGAGACTAAAGGACGTTGTGCAAAGGTATAAGCCCAATGGGGTCCACACTCGATTCATCGAAAAATCATCTACTGACATGTGTCACACCTGGACATGTAAATTTTTATGGGTACACTTCTCATCATTATGACATCACTCACATGTGAAAACTCAGTTAGTATAAATTTATAGGAAAAAGGGAATGGAACCTTTTCCTAGGACCTGGACCCATCGATCCATCGACATATTGGTTCTTTCCCAAAAGTTGCAAACTTGAAATTCATCTGAGGTCCAATACTCCAACATCTCAAGGCGTAAAGCCCCTCCTAAGATTTTACAAGATGTCAACGGCTGGGATCCCCCATCACCCTAGTCYAATGGTCAGGGTTTAAAGGCTTCGATCAAGGGCCCACACTCAACTTTMCCCATGAATCAACCATTGAAAAGTGTCATCCTCATGACATCATGACTACCCCTCTAGAATCATATGTCATGATGACATCACCTCCCTCATTTTCAAGTAAAGGGGTTGGAACTCGACACATGGCTTAACTTACCGGGTATCGGGTTTCGTCTATTTGACAAGGCCTACCCCAAAGGATCTCTCGATACTCTAGTAATATGATATACTAATTACCTAATACCAAACATTCAACATGATCATATGACTATCACTTGACTCCTTCATCGATCCAACGACTCATGAGTTTCGATGGCTATCACAGGAATTTAAGCGGGTTAAAAAAAACATTTTTTTCAGAATATTTTAAGCCATTTACCAACAAGTGATAAGCATACATGATGTAGGAGCATCTCCCACATCAAGCGAGCCAACGCGGAAGCAATCAGACAGTTGGACAAGCACCAACACAAATTTTGAAATTCCCTTATATTGTTGCGCCATCTTAAATGAGCCATTAAGATGAGACGCACTTGTATTATGTAATCGGACCTTGAGCCTTTAGCTCTCGTCCTTAGTAGGTAGGAGGCATTTAAAGTAGTTAATGCAGGTAGATAGAATTTAATTCTAGATTAGACTGTTTGAGAGCGCAAGAGGGAAACGGGATATAGACACCCTCATTGTGCATTGTAACATTATCAGAGTTAGAAGCATTGGAGCAAGAGCAAGCAGAGAGCTGTGTAAGAACACCCATGTACAGACATTTGGATTAATATAAGAGGTTGATTCCAATTCATGGTTTGTGTTGTTCTCTGTGTATTGATGCTGAATGACATGCTCATGAATGTTTGCTTCCTATTACACATTTGCTTTATATGCTGTGTATATGATTTCATGTTTAAGTTTGAAGTTTGAAGGGATAATGGAATGAGTTTCAATTGTTTCTCTATCTGAGTAAGAATTCCTGCAAGGAGTGCAGTGGAAGTGTCCGTAAGGAGTGCGTCGACAAGAATTCAGGGTTGCGTCTCTGAAGCTCAGATAGTTTTACTTTTGTTCTCATTTCCCCAGAAGTGCAGTTGGGCACAAGAGTCGTGCAAGGAGTGCGCAGGCCAAGTGAAGTTCATGGTTGCGAACCTGAGCAAGAGTTAAAAGACTGTTACTGCAGGAGTGTGCAGGGTCAGAGGAATTCAACACTTAGACGTGTTTGGAGGTCGCCGCAAGGAGTGCGTGCAAGGATCCTCTTTGAGGCTCGAAGTTGTGAGAAGATCAGGAGGAGTAAGGATTTTGGAAACATTGAGGAGCATCGGAAGTTTGTAGCACAAGCGGATAAGTCCAGGGAAGAGTCCTTGGTTTCCTTCGTAGAAATCATCAAAGGGAAGAGACCGACGGTGAGAAATMTGCGGAGAGGATTAGTGAAATCTTKCCATCTGTCAGATCTTCCAGAGGAGCGAGGAGGTTAYGGTTGTKTCCGGAGTCCAAGATCAGGAGATTGTGGACTGTAGGATCTTCACATAGAATACCCGTCAGCYGTTGGATTGACCAGGAGTTGCACAGAGTTCAAGCTTCATGAACATGAAGAGGAAAGTTTCGACGAGAGGGTATCCTTCGGGATTTTGGCATTCGTGAAATCGGGAGTCACGAGKATGAGTGTTCGGGAATTTTCATAGTGAAAATCCCAGGAGCAATCTGAACCGTTCATCCATTTGGGACACGTGTCGAAAATTCGAAGAAAGTCGAGGATCGACGTTTCGTGGATCCTGAAGACAGGAACTCCTTGCATTTCGAAATCGCAAAGTCCGATTTTCTGAAAAGAGGAAAGCTTTGTGTGGGACCCAGTTGATGTCATCTCGTCATAATGAGGTATCAGGAATTTCCATGGTGAAAACCCCGAAGTGGCAAAGACCATCCATTCTTGAGGACGCGTGGCCGAGATAGAAGCTTTTGGAAAATTTCCTGAAAGGAAGAGTCATTAACCGGAAGACCGAGAATCGGGATATCAAGGATTTCTTGGACAAGAGGTTTAATACATTTCGACATTCAAAACCCCAAATCCCGATAAGAGGTATGACTGCGGTCATATAAGAGGAGATTGCATGGACTAGGGGCATAGCCAGGAGGGCCTAAAGAAAAAAGGGAGCGCATTGGGATATCGGAGATCAGAAATTCGAGGAAGCTGGGATTTGTGACATCGGGGATTGGAAAACCCCGAAACCCGATTGTGACTTTTTGTTGGGAACGGAGAAAGAACTGGGCCTAAAGGCTGTAAGGTGCCGAAAAAGACCTGTGGGTCAAATTCAAATAAATATTCCAGGGGAGAATCGAAGGAGCCACTCCAAATCGAGGGTGAACTTTGAACGATCCTTAAAGACCGAGAGGTCAGCGCAGAGGCCTTTGCTGAGGTAGAGGGTGCGGTCTGCATCAATACACTATCTATGTCAAAAAGGGGGGGGAACACCATATTCCACAAGGTTTTATCAGCTTTTCCTCTCCTTTCTACACATTGAATTTTCCATTAATTCATTATCCCTTTTTAGGATATTACAACACTTCATTCCCATTAGAAATTATCATTGATTTCTTAACTTATAGATCTAGTTCCCTCTTACAAGAAGCCCATTACATCAACATGGATTTTTTTTACCTTTAGAACAGACTAAAGGGTCTTATGTACAAATGTACATGACATGTGAAAATCATGTAGTTCTACAGTTATTCAAGTACATAAATTTTCCACTGAAAAGACACTCGGTCCATTAAAAATACTTGCACATTTAATCGTGCATATACATACACTAAGAATTTCATCTCTTTCAATTACATAGATCATAGAAATATTTATATGTTTAGCAAAAAAGTTAGCCAACCAACTCATTGTGGATGTAGGCCTTTCAACCCAACCATAGGCTCTGCTTGCTCCGTAACTTCAGAAGTAGTCCATCCATGTGCCAGGCCATGATACCACTAGGGGATTATTTCTCAGGTTCTCAAGGAAATATGGTAAGGGAAGTCCATTCTCCTTCACACTACCATTGGTAGAAAATTTCTCACACCCACCTAGCTCAGGCCTTTTTGAGGTTTAACAGATGCCCTTCTAGCATCAGGCTCGTAGCCTCCTTAGCTCAGGTCAGGTTCTCATATTTTCAAGCATGCCTGTACAACCATGCCTTCATGACTTTCTACTACTATGTCCTCACAACATGTCTTTTCCTGTAGATATTTCTTTTAGACTTGAATTTTCAGGTTTATCTCCTCTCAAAACTTAGAAAAAACCCAATGTATCTCCCCTCAACTCTATTTCTCTCTTGTTTTGTGTAACCTCCCATGCACACACCCGTGCAGTCTCTCTTCTGCATTCAATTCTTGGGAAGGTTCTTAATCTGTCCCATGTTTCTTATGTTAGAATGAACCCGTGGAATCGATCCGGGGATACAAAAAATGGTACTTTGTTGTACCTGTGGTTGACAGTTTCTGTTGTCCTCACCTGATCTCCCATACCTGGATTCATTTGGGGTAGTTAATTGTTCAACTACCATCCTCCCTGATTAACCGATTTTCCTTGAAATCAGGATAAAGAGAAATAACTTATTATCTCCAAATTAGATATTTCAGCAAGGAGGCTTAGGTCATATTAGCATGATGAATCCCCTTTGTAGGTTTCCTAACTCTCCCCTCTAGTGGTATCATGGCTAGTACTCAAGGCTTCACCCATTAGTTAATTGGTTGGTATTTTTCCAATTAAGAAATAGTACAAATATATAGTTTATATGCTATGACATGGAAATAATCAGAGATGATCAATTACAAGTTGGGGGGAACAAGGGTATTACAATCCCCTCCCCCTTAAAGGAAAATTTTCCTCGGTGTTCTTTTCATCTTATAAACACCTTCCATGCCTTCATTTTTCAGCTGCTTCAACAATATTGTTCCTCTCCTAGGTATGGTCCTTTCCTAAACTCTTGGCCCTTAGCACATGCCTACAACAATTTTCAATCAAAAAGTATATTAACCCCAATTTAATGCAAAACAACTTTATTGTTGTTCATAATTCAAGAGGAATTTTACATATCAGCACAATACTTATCTGTGCATTTCATGGATTTGCTTCCATATGGTTGTCTCATTAACTTGGTTCACTATTTTCCTTGACATACCCATTGTTCTCATGATTGTAATCGACATATTACGAGACTTATAGAAGACTCCTCTTCCTTTCAGTCACTCACCCTCCAAGATCAAGCTCAAGCATCCCCTTCTCTGTTATGCAGTCCTTCGGGTGATCGATCTTACTTGCCAAGGCTTTCTCGCACAAGCAGAGCTTCAAAGACTTCACTGAGTCTTACAACCGAGGTGTCCTCTTGAATTTCTCCGTCGAGGAATCCCTTTGGCTCATGTTACCACATCACGTGATTCTCTATGGTGATCATGACATATCACATGGTTCTCATGTCACAACAGTAACCATTTCCATGCTTTCCTAGCTTGACAACCATCATCTATACCTTCAGGACAAATATTTCATCTCACTTGTATTACATGCATATAGTAACTCATGATATTTGTAAAACCTCTCTACACGATGCTAAGCAATTAATCATTTATTAAATACATACATAATAACAACTTTGCTTTAACACAATTTCATTGATTTTTTTTTTTATAAGATTCTTCTACATTTTCTCAATGATAAATCTAAATAGCATGATGAAATAAGTAATAGGTTAACTCTAATATTTGCAACTTAAAACAAAATTATATACAAAATATCAACAACAAATACCACTGAAAAATACCTCTTCCTTAGTTTGTCGAAGCTCATCAAATGTAATGTAGTCCTAGGCGCTTCCAAGCATTCTTTTCCCGCTTTCCCAGAGTGAAAACAACGGAATCCTCCTTACCAACTAGGAGCCTAGCTGACTTCCTAGCTTTAAGAAACCTTTCGGTTTCTTGGCCCTCCGTGCCCATGACTCCAAGAACAACAAAGCACAAATGCTCAAAGAAAACTATCACAAGAATTATAACTTCCAAGAATTTCCCAACCTCTCATCATGCTCAAACCTCTCCATCCTCCCATCCTCTCTACTTATTTTACCTATTTATCAAGTTTCCATACACACTTCCCCAAGTCTCCTCAACCACCCTCATTATTATCCATCAGCCTCCCTTATCTAGATATTTTGGGAAAATATTAAAATAAAACTAAATATAAATGACTTGCATTAAACAACAATAAATAAAATAAAAAGTCTTTCTTCTCATTCTAGCTAATTAATGTTAATTGATAATTTTCCCCGAAATGTACATAACACCCCACCATGCTCATTTAAGTCATCATACCCATCATCTATCAAATTCAAGAAGGTATTTAATGCTTCTAGATATTTTGTATGCAATATAATTTACATATTCAATAAACATTCAATTAAATAGTTAATATTTTACTTTAATAATTAATACATTAATTACTTATACTAGTGTACATGGGTAGGGTATATGTGTGTAGCTAGAGGACACATATCTCATGTATGTACTAATGATAAACAATCATTGCCTCTAGTGCATAGTTCCTATATGATCACCAAGACATGTAGGACAACAGATCAAGTAATGCATCATTTAATAATCTTAATGAACTAAATTACACCAATTCATCGATAACTCATTGTCACACTTAAAATATCAATAGGAAATCAAAGAGGGCTTTAAACATGGTAGGAACCAAGTGAGTAAACAATAGTGGCATCTATAATCCCCAATCAGTATTCTCAACTAACATCGAAGCATCCTTACTTCCTAACCTACTTCCATCTTCCATCCTATCCTTTCCTTTGTTGGACTAAGATGGAGCGTCAACTATATTGACCTAACTCTAGATAGAACCCATAAGCGGAAGTGTCATACATCTCAACCAAGCTTCCCCAACAGGCAACTAGCAGTTGTCATCACACGTCTAGGGGAGCGTGACTTCACACAACCCTCCCACGACTCTAGGTTTCGAAGGATAAACGGTGGGAAATACCTCCACCCCTCCTCATAGAACTAGGGTCAACACTCTACATCAAGCCATATTGTGCAACTACTGTTCTTAGAGTCATGTCATCAAACATCCACTCTGGGTAAGTTGTGCATCCTGTCAAAACCACACTTACCATAGATCATAGTAATATTTCAAATCATAAATTAAATAGTAAGTACAACTTATAGAATACAATATCTTCTTGATGTCTATGACATCCCAGTTACCTCAATACTATAGTCATTTGGCTATCACATAGCTCTTCATCCTGTAGATTAGTTCACCAATAACACATATTGATGCAGATACATCACAAATTTATATAAGAATCCATATTTGCATTGACGCTCAATTAAGAAATGTATTCCTATTTACATCATGCATTGCATCTATTATACATTGACAACATAAATTGAATTGGTATACATGTACCGAACTTACCCATTTTAATTTTCATGTTTAAATAATCAAATAACTATCTTTGTCATGAACATATATCATGTAACGTACAAATAGGTCTAGATATACACATCTCAATGTCTAGCAAAGTCTATCTGACTCCAAACAAATGCTGAACTTTGAATTATTAAGATTAGTAAACAACAATGTTCTAACTACCTAGGGTCAAAATACGGGGCATTACAAGATTCTTTCATTAATTCAATCAAAACTCTTTTCAAATATATTACCCACAGATTTAAAATTTCACATTGCCATTTTCACATATGCTCCATACAGGAACAAAATTCATAAGCATGATATTTCCTTCTCATAATGGTTTGTCTTGGTGGGAATTGATCTTCCTTATCGGCTTGCAACACTGTCACATCCAAGACCCTTTTTCCTACAATTCCATATTCACACAACCAAACAAATGGTTAGTTTTCATGCACATTATATTCTCATTGCACACTTGTAGTGGCTTCCAAACAACTTCGGAATTGTGCATACTAACAATTAAATCACTTCTATATATTCAATGATATAAAGAAAAAGGAAATATCATTCCTTACAAATGCATCATTTCAACAACCAAACTATTCAATATGCAATCAAACATCTTATAAATTTAATCAATGTGCCAATGTCCATGGCCACACTCATGCACCCTTTTCATTGATGTCATATTACCATACGTTTCATTTTAGGCACTTTTCCATGGTGTGTTAGAAATTATCCAACCTATTTCCACATGGATTACCTATCCACATTCATTATTACAACATGATTGTCCTTCCTTCTTTGAGCCAATTATAGCCTCATATTAGCACACATGGCACTACAAGTTTCACATGAGTACATTCCATCATTCTTTCTTCACTAGTAACTAGGGTGCCAACATTCATGGCCACCCAACTCTTCTCCTTACCATTTCACAATGGGGTTGGAATAATGGAAGGTCCTCCTTCCATGATGGGAAGTCCAATACCCACCTTATTTCATACATCATGCAATTCCTCAATGCATTTATCCCAATGTGATTTTTATGAGCACTTTTGTTTTAATCATTCATTATTCATCTATGCATTTATGACACATTTATTCATGAATTTATTGCAAGGATTCCATTCATCTTTGGATGTCAGAGGTTATTTTCTCTTAACATTCAATTTATCTTTTCCTAAATATTACCCTACTTGGGTATTACTGACATACGTCAGTTAATGAGTAGTAGAATTTAATTGTTAAAGTATAAATTATTTCAAGAGGAAACTTACCCAATCCCTCTTCAACCTCATGCCACAAAGCATGATAACATTATACCTACTTGGCTACTAGTAGCCTTCTGAGTTTACCTCCTCAATGATTCTTTAGGGAACTTCCAAAGTCCCTTCATCAATCTTTCAACAAAATCCCTCCTATATATTTATCCTTTGCTTAAGGTTGTCCATCATTGGAAGTTGTCCTCCCCCAACAACTCTAATTATTTTTCCTCTACATGACATGCATCATCACATTCACAACTATATTAGTTGTCATGTTAAATAAAAATGCATGTACTGTAGCATTTAAATAATCAAAAAAATTCCAGATATGTCCTAACATATTTATATGCACTCCATCACATTATCCTCGATGTTTTTATGAGTGCAATCACAATCAAATTTTCAACTTCCTCTACATTCATTCAGTTATCAACATTCTCATGTTGGAATTCATTCGCACACAACAACACATTATTTTTCTCATATCAAAGTAACATAATAAGAAACAAGGAGTTAAGGGACTCTCCTGTTGATATTATGGTAGTTTCAGGAGGTATTAACCTCTATGTGTAACCTTTGACGAGACTAGAATATTATAGGAATCAATAGAAACCCTAAAACGTTGGTTAATAACCCTAGAAGACAAGTCGACTCAAGAGAATAATTAATATTAAGTTATTAGCCTTCAGGAAGAGAAGTCAGCCTAGTTAAGTGGCTTGGAGTAGTATAAATAAAGGGTGCTAGAGCTCATTTGTACTCACTCACTCTCACAACTACATAAGGACAAGTGATGTGCATGATTGGAAGAGAGATGTAGCTGCTACAGTAGTGACTTGGTATTTGTTTATGGTTTGAAATTTTTTCTTTGGTTATGGTTTGAAATTTCTACTTTGGTTATGGTTTGGACTCTCTTCTTAGTACAATAGCTTTGGAGAGAAGTACACTACCTTGGTTGGCTATTGGTTCTAAGGTTTACTTCTGGAATTATTCTATCTGTCAAGGTTAAGGTGCTCAAGGGTGGCCTTTGTACCTATGGTTGGGTGACAATATTGATATATTTTCTAGGGTGAAACGAGCACATCTCTTTTAATTATAATAGTTTATGGGCCCATACTATCTTCAGATAGTCTAACCATTGGAGGGTAGATTGGGAGGATTTTCTCAATTGCAGTCAAATTTTTATTACAACAATGAAACCCTAACCCTTGTGTTGAGGAACCTTAAGTGAAGCACTTGAACTAATTCCTGGATAACCTAGCATGCCCTAGTCTAGCGCACCTCCTGGTACTTTTAGTAAGCCAAGATGTCAAGTTTGTAATTTTGGTCAAATTCAACATTTGACCAAGTCAAAATATAAGGTTCACCAGTCAAAAGGTCAAAATGAAAGGAGGTTATGAAGATAGAAGACCTGGCATGAAGAAGGTGTATGTTGTGCCCAAGAGAGATCTACTGGAAGGAACATTATGAGGTTTACCAATCCTCTAGCAGCTAAACCTCTGATCCAACAAAGTCATTCTAAGGATCATCGTCACATTTGGGTAACAAAGGTATGTACCTATACATGTTATTTTTTTAATTTGTGTCATTAACATGAGTGTGTTTGTAGGGAATGCACAAGCTATCTTGTCCAAAGTAGTGATCTTGGATTCAGTGCATTCAGAAGATCAAGACACTCTCCAGGTTCAAATTGATATATCTCTGGCTGTTATGGCATTATGAACTTCTAGTCAAAGTTATAATATGAATTTAGTCAATATGTTATAAGGTTGAGATTGTATTCTCTAACTCAGTTTTCTGCCAAGAAAACATATTGTTTTAAGTTTAAGGGATAGGTCAGAAAGGACACTTGTCTCATAAGAAAAGAAATTCAAGTGGAACAATAACAAGACTCCATGTTTGCATATCAAGTTTGACGTCTTTATTATTTTCACTTAAGTGAGTATTGATAAGTACTTAGTAGATTATACTACTCAATGTACTTATTTTCAAATATGAACTAACACCTACTCTAGGAGATATTTATTGTTCTTGTTCTCAGACTAGATCATCCTAGTAATGCTACTAAGAAACTATCCTTCATATGAAATATGTTGTATCAGAAACATTGTTGTTCTTGTTGTCTATCATGAAGATGTCTTTCCAAGCTTGTAGCAATTGCCTTTATCCTTGTCCGTATTCTTGTTTTGATTTCCTATCATAAACATATTGTCTTGGATCTTTCTTTTGATTCTTGTCTTGTTCTGGGTAGGTACACTTGTGAAATATGTTGAAAAACATTTGATGAACAATATTTTTGGAAGCTGTCATAGAAGAAGTTTATAAGCATGACAAAATGCTTTCAACAACTACCAAATGGGAAAAAAATAGAACATATAGAAACAAACTTAAAGAAACTTGGAGGTAGTCAGACTCGGAGGAAGTCAGTAATCAAAAGGAAACCAGAACAGACTTGTGACACTTTGTAAAAATCAAAGACAGGCACAACATACAAAAGCATGGACTCTCTCAGATAGAAGGAATTGATTGCAAAATTCTAGAAACATGCAGTCTCAGAATAAAAACAAGGAAGTTCTATATATTTCTCATTCAGGCATGAATCTAGGATTAGGAGGGAGATAATCCCCAATGATATGGTCCATTGAATAATATGTGAAGACTTATAAATGGAAGCTTTGATAGATACAAGGTGGGATTTGGGACTAGAGGGTTCTCCCAGAAGGAGGTAGAAGACTATGATGACAACTTGTTCCAGTAAACCAAATATTCCTCTACCTTAGCCATTATATCTCTTGCAGTATCCATGGGTTGGATTTTACATCAGATGGATGTAAATATTGTTCTTCTCAACAGAGTAATTGAATAAGAAGCATATGTAGAGAAACCTCAAGGTTTTGAGTTATACCAGGAAGAGACCCATGTATGTAGATAAAAGAAGACCTTGTATGCATTCATGCAACTTGGTGCAGAGCCTCTCATGTACACTAGAATCATGGTGAAAACTTCCTATGATAGAGGAAGTGTATCGAAATGGTTCTTCAGAAGCCCAAGATGATGGATTGAGAATCCATGGAAAATTGCCATGATGACAGATCTGAAGACGTTGAGAGAGTCTTATCCAGTAGACCCATCCCTATATCAACAATTGAATGGCTTGTTGATGTATTTAGATAATACTCAATCAAATATTTTATTTGTTGTGAAAATAGTTCCAGGGGGAACCTAGCCATGAGAATTGAATAATTGCAAAGCATGACTTGAAATGTCTTCATGGGACGTTTGAGTTATGATATACAGATGCATGGATTTATTGATTCATATTGGGAAGGAAGTGCAGATAACATAATGAGTGCATCTTGGATATGTTTCAGTTTGAGCTTTGCCAAAATATCATGGGCTAGCAGGAAATAGAASTCCGTTGCACTCAAAACTACAGAAGTAGAGTATATTGCAGCTTGTGATGCTTCTATAGAAGCAGTGTGGCTCTGTAAGTTGGTTTCTGGATTGTTTGATAAGATGTTGGATTCAACCATGATATATTKTGATAACCAGAGTTGTGTGAAGCTCTCAGAGAAAATGTTKTTCCATGACAGGTTGAAGCACATTGAGATCAAGTACTATTTTCTACGTGATAAAGTCTAGAGGGGAGAAGTAGTTCTCCAGTATATCTCCATGGATGAGCAGATAGAAGATATTTTTTGGTAAATCCTCTGTCCAAGATGAAAATTTTTCATACTTAAGGTACAAGCTAAGACCCGTGGAGATGACCTCCTTATTGGAAAGGGAAGTGATTACTCCCTAGGTTGGGAGGGAGCAATGATATGTTATTGATATATGGACAGTCATTTTCCAGGTTGGGAAGTCACTTTCTAGTATGGAAAGTGGTCCAGTATTCTTGATGGACAATCATTTTCTAGTTTGGAAAATGGTTGAGGTTGGGCAGTCACTTTCCAGTCCGAAAAGTGGTCTAGGATTTTTGATGGATATTCGTTTTCTAGTTCGGAAAATGGTCCAGAACAAACATTCATGGTCCGACAGATTGTTGATGTACCATAGACAATGATTCCCACTATGGCCAGTATTGGGGAATGGTTCAGGACAATCATTATCCTTAGAAGTCACTCTGAGAAGTGGTCAAGTAGAATGGTTTTCCTCTCCGACCAGTCATTCTTTCGAAGTTCACAGTTGTGAGTAGTTTCAAAGAATGGTTCGATGTAGGAGGTTGGTGTAGGACAATCATTTCCGTAGGAAATGGTCTGGACTTTCATTCCCTAGGGTAGATTCGTCCTCTCTAGGTTGCACTATGAATCGTGTTGGACGAATGGCCCAGTTAAGTTGAATGGTACATGTTCAACAATCAGGGAGAGTCGTTCCCTAGGGAAAAATCATTCTCTAGGTTGCATTGTGAATCATGCCGAAAGAATGGTCCAGTTAGGTTGCATGGTCCAGTTTCAACAATCAGGGACATTTATTCTTCTATGTTTGGGAAGAATATTCTAGATATCCCATGGATGATGTTTAACTTTTCGAGGGAAGATTCTCTTCTAGATCTCACAGATGTGAATGGAAGAATGGCCCAGATGACTCACTTTATATCATGACATTGTTGATGTAGGCTGATATCATATGCTATGATTTTTGTGGAGACTGTATGTCTCTGGATAGTAATTGTATGCTATTGTGGTGGATGTGTTCCACTGGTAGTGATTGCGTGTCATTGTTCAATATTTGTGTGCTACTAGGACTGGTTTTGTACCACTGAGAAGTAGTTGTGTACTACTATGGATATACACAGTTATGTTCTATTGGATGGCATTGTAGAAGTTGTATGCTACTATATAATTTCCATGGAGACTACAACTAGTGTTGGAGATGATTTCTAGCTAGATGAATAGTCAATGTATTGATGGACAGACATTCTCCAGGAAGAGAATGGTCCTAGCAGAACAAATTTTTGGTGGAGAAAAATTCTCCCTCTAGAGAATGGTCCAGGTTGACATATTTCTGATGTATCATGGACTGGTATTTTCCTAAGGCACAAATTGTGTCCCAATTAGGAAAATGATTTAGGAACAATATTTTTCCCGAGGCACTGTTATTGGCCCAATTAGGTTGAATAGTCCTCCTCCTACAGACATGGCATCCTAATTAGGGTGGTTGATATGGGACCGATATTTTCTAAGGAATATGGGTAGATATTGATCTCTATGGTACATATGACTCGATTAGAAAATAGTCTGTGACTGACATTCATGTAGGAATTGTCTTTGTAGCCCATAGGGTGGATTTCCGCATCTGGGAAGACTGATATTCTTCTAGGATGTAGGTCCATATTAGAAGAATTATCCTTATAGCAAATTGCGGGGCTTTCAACATCTGTTGGGACAACTATTATTCTAGGATGTATGTCTATATTAGAAGAATGGTCCTTGTATCACTTGGTTGAGTGAGTGACTTATTCAACATCATGCTCGATTACTTAGATGGACTATGGCCTCAAAATGATGCAATTGATGATATTAGATGATATTAGATGATATTGATAGTGGTGATGTTGCTCATAATTTGATCTACGTGATCATGAGATAGCCTATGTGGCTATGATGATGCTACCAGTTGAATGGTTTGTTTGTGCTCAAGACCTTTTCCTTTAATACCTCCCTAGTTAGGAGGGAGTGTTGATATTGTGGTAGCTAYGGAAGGTATTAAGCTCTACGTGTAACCTTTGATGAGACTAGAATATTCYGAGAAGAAAGAGAAACCCTAAAACATTGGATAATGACCCTAGAAGACAAGTCGTCTCAAGAGAATAATTAATGTTAATTTATTAGCCTCTAGAAAGAGAAGTTGGCCAAGTTAAGTGACTTGGAGAAATATAAATAGAGGGTTCTAGAGATCATTTGTACTCACTCACTCTCACAACTACATGAGGAAAAGTGGTGTGCATGACTGGAGGAGATTTTCAACTGTTTCATGTTGATGAATGCATCTATGGGAGACATCCTCTAGCTTAAAAACTTGTGAGATGTGGAACACAAAAACTATGTGAAGCCTTTCTCTCAGCTTACAAACCTAAGAGAAATCCCCTAATAAGGGTTCATCCTTCCTACCTAGGACAGAGCTAGGAACGTAGATATGACCTCCTCCATGACGTGAGTGAGAAGAAATCCATATGACTATCCGGTGGAAAAATGATCTATTGAGTTAGAACATGCATGTGGTTGAGCACAAGGTGAATGTGTGAAATCCCAAAAGTGCTAGGCACATCGTCATGAGAACAGAAATGAAGATGATGTGATAGACTCCTTTGAGAAGCAAAGTTGACGAGAAGACTCCAGATGATTCTCCTGTCAGTGGAAGTGGGAAAGCAGATCTGTAGAGTGGACGTTCCTGTGGACAAGCACAGGTGAATGTGTGAAGACCTGGTTCTTCTATGTAATGCAGTGAATCAGAGCTATGAAATTCCTATGAATGTGCCCCTAGTGGATGAGCACTAGTGGGTGTATCATATCCTTTGCTATATACTGTTCAAGTGTCAAACCTACCTATAACCCTATTTGTTATGTAAAGGGTACATGTCGAACCTACCTTATTGTGTCTAATAATAAATGTAAAAGCTAATTAATATTAATATTAATTATTATAATAATAATAAATAATATGTCTAAGTGAGGTCGGACCTGTTGTGACAATAGACACTCCAGTTGATAGGACAAGTCTAATATAAGTAAAGGGAAATCTTTCATTGTAGAAACATATTTTACTTGTGAGTTTGGAAATTTTAGCAAGTACACTTCTTTGGCAAAAGGTGTGGACCTCTCTTGGGCACTAGAGTTCTAGGGTTTTGTGCACCCTCTTGTGTGCTAAGTATTTCTTGTTGGTAAAGGTATTTCTCTTGAATATTATAGAAAAGGATTTGGATGGGTTTTCTTCCCTTGTTGAGAAGGGTTCCCCATGATACATTTTGTGTTCTTGTGCATGGTGCTTCTTCTTGTGATCTTGGTTGCTGCAACATTTATGGTTATGGTTAAATGATGAAATGGAATGAAATTCATGCGTAAACCAATGCTTATGAAAAATCAACATGGTATCATAGCACAGGTCTTGAAAGAACCCATTTCACAAGCATCTACCAAGTCTCATCCTTTGCCAGTGATCCCTCCTCTTCTGTGGAACTGTACGACCCTCCTAGGGTTTCCACAAAAGTCGTATGACCCTCTCTTTTGGGTGTTTCATCCCTTTAAAACTTGGACATTGGGGATAATTTCAGCATAGAAGAGTATGACCTCGTCCAGTGCATCTCCAGAAACTCTCAAAATGAAATTCCAAGAAATTTTGATTTTTGGCCCTAGGGTTTCTAGGGTGCCGAAATTTCTTGCAAAATATTAATCCTAGTTTTCTGAATCAACAAGCATCTCTGTGGCACTATCAAATTGATTGTTGGAATTCATAAGTCCAACATAATCCAGTCTACAAGGATTCAAGAAAAATGAATAACAAAACTTCAATGGAAGATAGGCTTGATGGAGCAAGCAACTTCAGCTCCTGGAAATCAAAGATTCTAGTCACTCTTGAAGAAGAATATCTCTTGGATACAACAACTAAAAATCTACCAAAAATAACCACTGATTTAGAGAAGAAAGTAAGAAAATAAGATGATGTCAGAGCAAGGAAAATAACCATCTACTCATAAGAGATCACCTCTTGCCCCGTATTGCCAATCTAAAGACTGCCTATGATATGTATAAAACATTGAAAGGAATGTTTGAAAGTGACAAGACTCTCAGAGCTCTTACCTTGAAGAGCCAACTTCAAAGTACCAAGATGACAAAAGATGACATAGTTTCACTCTTCTTCATGAAGTTGTCAAAAATTAAAGAACAACTAGAGACCATTGGAGAAATCATGTCTGATAGAGAACTTGTCTTAACCACTCTCTAGAATCTTCCAAAATCATGGGAGCCTTTCATTCAGAGTATCAGTGGAAGAGAAAATCTACCAACCTTTGAGCGCCTATGGAAAAATTGCACTCGATAATAACTCAGACTTAGAAATAGAGGAGTGGAAGATTCCCTGGAATAAAATCATGCTCTTGCACTTCATACAAGGAAGGGAGGAAAATTCAAAAGAAACTTCAGGAAAAATTTTAAAGAAGAAAAGTCTTCATCCAATCCTGGATATCAAAAAAGAGATGTTTCAAAAGTTCAGTGTTTCAGATGTGACAAGTATGGACACATTGCTAGAAATTGTCCAACCAGAAAGAAGGGAAAACAATATTCTACCACTGCTGACATTGATCCAGATCCACCTCAAGAAAATGAAGAGAAGAGAGAGAAGTACTTCCTCTAAAAAGACATGACTACAACTAGGTAAATTTTTGATCCATAATTCTATAGTTGATTATATTTTTCAATAAATGAAGGAAATTGTTCCTAGTATAAAGACCTTAAAAGACTTGGACCATTATCCTTGGTACGTGAGTCCAAACCATATTTAAGTTGTTTGTTATACAATAATAAGAAAAAATGTTGTTCTTAAAGAAGAGATACTTCTCCAAAGATTCAAAGTATCACAAATAAAGATTAACAGTGAGACAATACCTTCTTCCTCTTCAATAGTTCAGAGGGAGACAAACATTATTTTAGTTGATCCAGTTTCTCCAGTTGATATGTTTAGAGATATTGCAGTAGGGAATAAAAATCCTACCTAGACTCACTCTGCAAAAGGCAGAGAAACATACAAACCTCTCAAGGCACATCCTGAGAAAACAATAGATATTTTTGAGCTATCCTTCAGTCATGAGCCACTTCATTGATGATGAGATTCTTGGTGTTAGAGAAGAAACAAGAGAACAGGTATGGATAGATTCCATAATAGAAGAGTACCAGTATATCTTAGAGAATGATGTATAAGACATTATTCAGGGACCAGAAGGAAATCCAGTGATAACTTCCAAGTGGATCTATAATATGAAGCATACAACTAATGGAAATGTTGAGAAATAAAAAATGAAATCTATAGTCAGAGGTTTCTCACAAACAAAGGGAGTTTCCTACGATGAGACACTTGATCCATTGAACCCGATACACTTCCATCCATACTACCATCCATGAGTTGGAAACTATATCAGATAGATAGATTCTTAATGATTTTGGATTCCAACAAGAGTGTTGTTGATCCAAACCTATATCATTACAGTGTTGGTAATGAGATCATGATCCTGATGATTTATTCAGAAAACCTTGTTGTTGGATACAAGTAATCCTTGACTTCTGAATTCAAGATGAAGAATCTAAGTATGTTGCACTGCTTCTTGGGACAAGAAGTATGACAGAGGATCGATGAGATTTTCTTGAGTCAAGGAAAATATACAGTGAAAATGTTAAAGAAGTTCAGTATGACAAAATGCAAAATTCACTGTTATGGATTTAAAGAAGAAGATTGATGATGATTCAGACAAGATTGCCTCACAATTGAGTGGATCACCAATGTATCTGGTTAACACCATACTTGATTCATTCCATGGAGTGAATGTACTTAGTCATTTCATGAGTCAAATGAGACAGACTCACTAAACGACAACATATCATGCATTTACAAGGCACAGTTGAATATGGCCTGCGATATGCCCCCAATATGAACTTAATCTTGTCGTACATGATGATTCAAATTGAGCATAAAGTATAGTGGATTGAAAGAAAACATCTGATTGATGTTCTACTATGAATATTTCCATGGTTTGTTAAAAACCAGCAAGAAGCAAAACTCTGTGGCCTTGAGTACCACAAAGACAGAGCATACAACAGTGACTGAGAAAAGCAAAGAGGCTTCACAAAACTTCTACCAGATTTACTTAACCACGAGATGGATCCTAATCAAGAGCCATGTATAAGGCTCCTTAAGGAACCCAATGTTTTCTAATGAATTATAACACATCGAGATGAAATATTCTTATGTCAGAGATATGATGCAAAGTAAAATTGTATATTTGCAATACCTTTCTACACCTGAGAAGACTGCAAACATTTAGAACAAACATACTTGGTGAAGAACGCCTTCCAAGTTAAGAGGGAGTATTGATGACTCTAGCCAAAAAACAAATTAAGAGTACATCTATATGAGACTTGGCTTGATGAATAATGCCTCCCTAGCTGAGAGGGAGTGTTGATGAATGCATCTATGGGAGACATCCTCCAGCTTACAAACTTGTGAGATATGGAACACAAAAACCATGTGAAGCCTTTTTCCCATCTTACAAACCTGAGAGAAAGTTCCTAAGAAGGGTTCGTGGTTCCTTCCTAGGACAGAGCTAGGAACGTAGAGATGACCTCCTCCATGACATGAGTAAGAAGAACTCCAGATGAATATCCAGTGTAGATTGGAAAGGTGATCTGTTGAGTTGGGACGTGCCTATGGTTGAGCACAAAGTGAACTTGAAATTCGAAAAGTGTTGGTGCATCGTCATGTGAACAAATGAAGATGATGTGATAGCCTCCTTTGAGTAGTAGATTTGATGAGAAGACTCTGGATGATTCTCCTATAAATTGGCGGTGGGAATACATGTCATGGAGTGGGCGTGCCTATGGATGAAACAAGTGAACATGTGAGAAGACACGGTTCTTCACGTGTAACACAATAGTCGAGCTATGACATCCCCTAATGGTATTGCCCCTAGTGGATGAGCACTAGTGGATTATTATATCCTTTTCTATATATTGTTCAAGAGTCATACCTACTTGTAACCTTAATTGTAATGTAAAAGAATACGAGGTGACCCTACCTTATTGTGTCTAATAATACATGTAAAGATAATTAATATTAATATTAATAATGTATTAATAATAATAATAATAATAATAATTTGTCTAACTGAAGGGCCCATTACTGTTGTGCGATAGACCTCGGAGTTCATAGGAAAAGTCTAATATAATTAAAGGAATTGTGCCAATAGACACTCCAGTTCATAGGAAAAGTCTAATATAATTAAAGGGAAATCTTTCGTTGTAGAAACATATCTTACTTGTGAGTTTGGAAATTTCAGCAAGTACACTTCTTTGGAAAAAGGTGTGCATCTCTCTTGGGCGCTAGATTTCTAGGGTTTTTTGCACCCTCTTGTGTGCTAGGTATTTCTTGTTGGTAAAGGTCTTTCTCTTGAAGATTATAGAAAAGGATTTGGTTGGGTTTTCTTCCCTTGTTGAGAAGGGTTTCCCAAGATACATTTTGTGTTCTTGTGCATGGTGCTTCTTCTTGTGATATTGGTTGCTGCAACATTTATGGTTATGGTTAAATGATGAAATGGAATGGACTTCATGATTAACCCAATGCTTATGAAAAATCAACACTGCAATAGTGACTTGGTCTTTGGTTATGGTTTAGAATTTATTCTTTGGTTATGGTTTGAACTTTCTTATTTGGTTATGGTTTGGACTCCCTACTTGGTACGCTAGCTTTGGAGAGAAGTACACTACCTTGGTTGGTTATTGGTTCTAGGGTTTACTTCTAAAATTATTTTGTCTATCAAGGTTAAGGTGCTCGGGGGTGGCCTTTGTGCCTATGGTTGGGTGACAATATTAATATATTGTCTACAGTGAAATGACCAAATCTCTTTTAATTCTAACATCTCCCTCTTCTACTTCCTTCTACACAAATTGGAACTTTCATCCTAACTAAATTGTTCCCAAGTCCTTTTTGTATTTCATTAACATGGCTCAACCAAGCTTATTCATTCAAACATATTTATAAATTTGTTTTCCTTGGTTTTTACAGTTGTTCCTTTAAGTACACAAATATGTTAAACAAATCAATTTTTTTGAGTGAGAAAAGTGTTCCTCCTTTTCTCCTTATCTACTTCTGCAATCTGTCCCTTTTAGGATTTTCCTTCTCTATTCCTTGAGCAGTTTCATCCAAGTTTCATCTTGAAATTTCCTGGATGTAACAACATACTTATAGCAGAAAGACGTTGCTCACAAATTATGAACTAGTGTATTATGCACATTCGCCAAGGAGAAATCAGGTTGGTCAACATTCATTTGCATATTTTTCATTCATGCATGATATTTTAAAATGTAATCCAGGATTCTTGTACAAATAGACTTTGTAGTCCATTGTCTAATCCTCAGCAGTCATTAAGGTTATAGATCTGTTCTCCTAACATAGTTTTCACATAATTCCCTACCTAGAATTGTCTTGACGTGCAACTTCATCGTTGCATTTCCATTGCTATCTAAAATAATCTCAACCCTGAGTCCATCTCAGCTTCATTATTTCAGAAGTTTACCCAATATTCCATAAGGAATATAAACATGCATCCTTATTATGCATTCCAAATACATATTCAAACATGTATCTTTATGTTATCATCTTGCTTTCAAGTAGTGCTTCCGTGCACTTAATCACATGCATTGGCATGTTGTGTGTGTACACCATAGGCACACTTTATAGTTTCACTTGCATATTTATTTAAAATTATTTAGCTCATGTTTTTTTCACAATAATTTACATATAGTTTTAAGAGGCATATTCATTTTTCATTTTATCATAATAACATAGCATTCTTTCTCATTTACTCTTTCAACAATTTACACCAATTTCTAAGGAATGAAGTAACCCCTCCTCAAGCTAGTATTCAAACAAAACACTTTGAAATCTTCAAAACAAAGTCTGCTATGTATCCATAGCATTATCCAATCCTGACAAGTAAAAATATTTCCTAGCATATAACTTATTCATGTCTTCCTTCATACTAGGAAACTCTATAACACATTCAATCCATGAACTCAAGCATATATATACATACATAGATATTCAACATGCAAGTTCTCTGCTTGCAACTTTTTCCATGTCATTCACATACATTGGTATTTTTTACTTACTCTCATCCCTTCCTGAGATATTATAGCCACTCATGTAATAAGTATCATAGGGATTATGCTTCCCTCTTTATATGGAAACAATGAACAAGATATCACTCTTTCCCAACTACAATAAAATCATCCCACAAATCAGAAAATGCAAATAGTTAATTGCATCATTACCCAAGGCATCAAGATAACAATGCCAAATTCTCTTCGTGCATTAAATTTTTCTTGGTCAAAATACCCTTACAAAGGGAATCCTTTCCTAGATTCCCTCTTATTGATGCTTGATCATGTACAACCATACCTGTATGGCTATCATCCCTCTTTGGGTGTTATTTGATCTATTGATCTCCTAGGAATGAAAAAACACTCCCTTTACAAAACTCTGAATCAACTCCCTAATGATCCTTTGCTTTATTTTCATAAGGCCACATACGTTAGCATCATAAACATCATTATTCATAAAATCAAAATTCATACTGATATCAAATCATGATCAACTAAAATGTCCCATCAACAGACCATACTTCACAACCAACCACAGGTTATAATAAGTCTTTATGCATATTATATACATGTTTAATCATTACCATATGCATTACAACATATCCTTGTGCACCAAGAATTTTACCCATGCGTACAGTGCATATGTGTTCTAGCTACCTATCTCTGACGTTCATATGCATAGACATGCATTCAGGTTAATAAGCCTATACATTTTCTCGTTACAACCATGAGATCATAAATTGGCTCATATGTTCATGTCATTTCACTTATATTATGAGGACTATAATTAGTTCAAAGAGATCCTTTTCCTTTTCTTAACTCATTTATTTCAACAACAAGTTTCATTTATTACAGATCAAGTAAACAAACCTTACAAATTTTCCCATTATTCCTCTGATCATGAGGAATTACACATACATGGTTTATTCTTTTATTTAAGAAGTAATTAATACTGCCAAGGTTATAACAACCCATACGAAATTCCTTTAACCACAAGGAATTCTCTGTAAGGGTCTTAGCCCTTAATAAACAAATATTATAATTATCAGGGCTCCTTCAATCCATATCTTCAAGTAGTTTTACAAACATTAGTTCATCCATTCTTTGAACTTAAGAATTTATTAATAGGATTCTTCCATTTCACATTCAGGTCTTACCATTAATTCTTATCAACATATGCTCACTCATGTAGGAGTAGCTATCTGTTAGAAAAATAGGTGTGCTCATTTCACCATAGACAATATAACAATAATGTCACCAAGCCATAGGTTGAAGCCACCCCCGAGCACCTTAACCTTGACAGAGAGAATAATTATGGAAGCAACCCTAGAACCAATAGAAAATCAATGTAGCGTACCTCTCTTCAGATATAGAACACAAGGCAGAAATTCCAAACCATAACCAAGAGAAATTCCAAGCATAAAACCTAAAATACAAATTGCAGTAGCTGTAGCTAGTCTCCAGACTTGTGCTATTACTGAATTTCCACAATGTGGACTAGATTTCTGCAGTTGTGCGTTGTGTGTGTCCAAATGAGCTCTAGAATCATGTATTTATACTGCTCTTCCTTAGTTTTCTGGGTCGACTTCTCTTTCTGGAGGCTAAAAACTCAATATTAATTATTTTCTTTAGTCGACTTGTCTTCTAGGGTTATGTCCAATGCTTTAGGGTTTCATCTTGCTTCATGGAATATTCTATTCTTGTCAGAGTTACACATGGAGGTTTAATACCTCCTGCACCTACCATAATATAACCAATACCTCATAGATAGGGAGGTATTTAAAGTTAATGGTCTTGAGCACAAACATACCATTCAACCGATAACATCATCATAGCCACACAAACTATATCATGATCAAATCACGAGCACCATCATCACTATTGGTATCGTCTGATAGCATCAACTGTATCATCTCTCAAAGCCATAATCAATTTGAGTAATCAGACATGATGTTGGATATTTCACTCACTCCAAAGAGTGATACAAGAACCATTATTCTAATCTAGACATATGTCCTAGAAGAATAACTATTCCAACAGATGTTGGAAGCCATGCCATGGGATATAAGGACTATTCTTCTAATTCAGACACATGTCCTAGAAGAATAAATGTTCTGGACCATTTTCCCTCTGGAGAATGTTTGTCCACCAACACACTGACTATCCATCTAGTTGATAATAATTTCTAACACTATTGATAGTCTACATGGAAATTAGAACACAATTGTGTCTATCCATAGTAGTACACAACTACTATCCAGTGGTACACAACCACACCAAGTAGCACTGCTACTTAATCAGTGACACATAGTCACAACTAGTGGAACACAT